>PVKE010044797.1:0-12867 GCA_004027555.1 Craseonycteris thonglongyai | reverse complement strand
TCTTCAGTGCATAGTTATTTCCATTTTACTTTTTGACAGATAGAGAGAGAGACAGAGACAGAGACAGCTAGAGAACCGAACTGTGGGAACTCCCCAGTTCAGCACGTGGGTCCTGCCTGGGCCGGAGCCGGGATTCGATCCTCGGTCCTCATGGCCTCAAAGCGAGCGCTCAACCCGCTGAGCCGTCCCGGCTTTCCCCTCAATTCTATCATACTATATTTCTTGAAAGAAAACCCTGCCAAATCAAGGGTTATAGGTCCCACCCATCAATGGAAAGAACATAGACGTCATATTGTATCTACATGGGAAATATTGTTGTGGTCATCTTTGTGAATTATAATTTGCCACAGTACAGCCTTCCCCAGCCAAGACAAAAGATCACTTTTCAATATGAGACATTTTCTGAGTTCATATTGTTAATCTGTTTGGAGTGAGGTTATACATTTAGCTCAGAACTTCTGGAGGGTAGAACTCTCAGGGCCGAGAAACAAGTTTCTTTTACTCAAGTAAAAGAGTGGGGGAAAAAACTGGCTTAGTCCATTTGGTCTGATATAACAAAATACCACAGGCTGTGTATCTTATAAACAACAACAACAAAAATATTTTCACAGTTCTGGAAGCTCCAGTTTCCAGGTACAGAATCAAGTTGCCAGCATGGTCAGATTCTAGTGAACACCCTTTTCCAAGTTGCAAACTGCCAACTTCTCACTGTGTCCACACTTGGTGGAAAGGGCAGCTAGCTAGCTCTCTATGGTTTCTTTTAAAAGGGGCACTAATTTCTTTCATAAAGGGTCTACTCTCATGACCTAATCACCTCCCAAAGGCCTCACCTCCTAATACCATCACCTTGTACATTAAGTTTTTTGGCATATGGATATTTTCACTGACTCCTTAGCTATTTGCCTGGAGGTTGGGTTTGGTCTATCACTTGGAAAATTCCAGACCAATAGATTAAACATTCAGACCATAGGAGAAACCATCTATAAAAATGGGTTGAAACAGAAGTGCCCTGAGTCTAACCATATCTATAAAACACTTCCAACCCAGCTCGATCTCCTATCTGTCCAACAGAAGTAAGTATGTGTGTGTCCTTGCTTATGGAAGATATCACCTGGAGCACCTACAGCAGTACTACACACTGTTGTTGCTCTACATCTGAGCACATGGTCTGAATAGATATGTTAAAAGCCTCTGTTTCCTGTTTCCATATATACCAGAGGGAGTTCCTCTAATGGGAAAAAGCCATATGTAAAGAAGTGCTAGGATCTTTGGGGTCCTACTACTATAATAATCATTTGAGTAATAAGTCTTTGTAACTGATGATTTTGATAATTGGGACCTCTAGCAACAGCCTCCTCCTTGAGGGGGATTTTGAATCATTATTTCTCTGGCATGACTATGAGACATTTATTTTCAAAAGCAGCTTTTAGCTTTTTATTAAACTTTTGTATAAACTGAACACATAAACCATGGATGTCTTTTGACTGCCGAACCTGATATTTCTATTTTGTGGTAGACCAACTCACAATCATTGATTAACAAAGGAGATAGTGTCCATAAAACTAGCTAGTCAAATAGAAAAGTTATATTCAACAATACAGCTGACTTGGCCCCAACTGCTCCTCAGTTTTATATGAAAACGTGGCAACAGCTTTACTATGGAAAACTTCATCCCCCATTACATTGAAGCATAGCTGCTCACTCAGTAAAGCCTCTGATTCTTCTTAAATACATGATCCAGTTAACTGATTGTTTGGCTGTGGTTGAACCTAATGCTATCTACTAGGCAACTAAAGCTGCTCGATCTCAGCATCAACTATGCAGAACAAAAGATGACATGGTTTCTCTGTTTAGCAGGTGAAACTCGAAGCTGTTCTCATTTATCTGCCCAATATTCTCTTTCATTAACCTTGTTATATTTTCACTGACTCTTGAGCTATTGCCCAAGAAGTTGAGTTCTTATTTGGTCTCTCACTTGGGGGACTATGGACCAGTAGATTAAAATCATCACTTTTGGAATGCACATAATACAAACAAGTCATGGCTATGAATCAGACTCTATGGCTCATTCATATAGATGCTCACAGTTAGGAACTCTTTATCTGAAGAGACCAAATGGAGTCAAGCATCTGATCAAGAAATGACAATACCCAGATTGTCAGCACTACTGCCTATATACGGTACATAATTGTACTAGACATGACAACAGCACCACTATACTAGACTGAGCACAAAGTAAAGAACTCTATGTTCTTGATGCAAGGATGATTACAACATGCCAGATTTAAGAGGTGATTTATTTGTCTTAGAACAACATAATGTGCATCTTGACCCCTGCTCAATCCTGGCATGCAGACTATACCAGAACTTTGACCACTCCCAGGACTATTGAGTAGGGCTATACCAAAGTAGACACTTTTTCAAGTTTGTGCTGCTGTTCCAGTGTGATCATTTGACTTTGGCCATATAATTATGGCTCTCAAACTAGTCTGTGTTGTTTGTTAGGCTCTCTGGACAATCTTTCATGTGATAATCCTGCATCATTTTTTACAAAAGTCACTCAACAATAGACCAGTAATCAGTGTTTTTGATAGACTTGCCATACACCCTAACATCCACAGGCATTTGCTGTCATGTAGTATTGAAAACTCCTAAAAAATTTTTTTTTTTAAATGTATGGCCCTATCTTCCTCACTTCCTCTTAGTTCTCACACATTGGTAAGTGTTTGGTCATTGAATGGAGCTATCCTCAGAAAGGGACCATCTTTTCTCAGTCACTTTCTAGATAATGATCAGAAAGGCATATATGTATGGGTTTTATATATGCCTATTTTGAAAATTTGAATTTTGTCATGCTTATTCTTGTGCATGATGCCTCTTTCTGTCTCCCCAACTTTAACCCTAAGCTGGACTGTTTGGTACATGTTTCAGGTGGCAGCACAGCTAAAAGGTGAAAAACAATTCTGGTTCAGCTACCTGGGTTCTACTGATGGCTTGATGTGTTACTAAATCATAAGGAAAACAAACACTTGATTATGTACTCTGATTGCCAAGGCTCCCCTACAGTGGTCACAAAGTAAGCGACAAAATGTACATTTTATGAAAATTCCATTTGTCCCTTGTACTCATGCTTTAAGATGAAAGGAGTGGTTTCTAGCAAGTACTGATTTAAAAAATTTGAAACTGTGGCTATTGAAATGGGGCATGTGGGTTTGGGAGCAGTAGAAGAACAATAATCCTACTAATTGGAGAGGAAACACCTCCTAGAATTATGGGAGAGTAAGCAAGCAGACATTCATGATCTTTATCTTTTACAACCATCCCTGGAATTCTAATCATGAAGAAAAAGTTGCTTCCTTGTCTGGCTCTCCAAAACATTTGCAGGATCCTTAAATGTAACTGATTGCTAGGTTTGTCATCTCAACCAAGATAACTCTGACCAGAATGGACCACCATTTTCTTTAATCTAAGAGAGATGGGGATTGGAAACAACAAGAGAAAGGCCTAGAGCACGTACATCCATGTGAAATACTTGTCAATGCCTTCAGTTGTATCCCTCACTTCTATCTGCACAGCCATCTCTCAGACATTCTGTAAAAAGGAAAAATAAAGTATTGCTAGTAATGTAGACAAACACAATAAGTTGAAATGAAAGCAGTCATTCCAAAAACAAGTACTAGACTCCGGCGTTATAGCTGAAATGGGTTCTATGAAGTTTACCAGCTGATTGGAGAGGCACTTCGGAACACTGTCAGCTGTGCCTATAACATAGGTTCCAGCTGGGGTTCCTCAACATTTGTCAGTATTTTCTTCCCAATAGAACTATGTGCACTTGTAGGACAATATTTTGTATGTGAAATCAGGCATTGACTTGCTTCCATCACTAAAACGTGATGAGCTACCCCTTAGAGGCGGTCACAATAAGCTTGCGTGTATTTAAGAAAACATCACCACTCAGATGACTGGAGATCTCTCAGAAGCTTACCTTTCATATGTAAATGTCAGTCTCACCCCCCACATCCTGCAAAACAAAATTCATAAAAATAATTACTTGGAGCTCATAACACTTTTTCCTTAGAAACAGTGTTGTTAATAACTAAATTTCAGACATGTATTAATTGATTTAACTCGGTCCATAACTAATAACTGGCTACTTTGTCTTGGGGGGAGGGGTGGCAGTCAAAGAGTCCTGTGGCACAAAGGAGAAGAACAGATAGATATCAGCACTCTGGGTTCAAAACTGACTACTGAAAACAGTTCAAAATATATACAATTCATCTTTGGCACTGAGAACCAGGACTAAGATAAAGAGAATAAGGCTTTAACCCTGTACAGAAAATGTAAGAATGTACCAAAATACTCAAGAACTAAATATATAATTTAGTGCAATTTATTATTAAAAAACAAACAAACATCAAATTGATAAGCTAATGCCAGTGGTTTTCAAGTACATGCATACATATTTTTCTCATCTACTGGCAACAAAATTCTTCTTTAATTTTAGCCTCATAAATTGCTGTAATATCCTTACTGGCCACAATTATTTGGGGGAGGGATGACTGAGTAAGGAATTTTTAAAGACCTGTGTACCCACCTGGATATCTTGTTCTTTGGGTTTGGCAGTACAACAAAGTGAAGTATACATTTTAAGTCATTTCTGAAGGGAGATGAATAGGCTCTGAAAGCCCACACAGTTTGGTAGGGATATTCAGACTTAAACACATAGGGGATTTAGCTCTTGCAAAGAACTTTTGAATCTGTAACTAGTTTAATACTTTAAATTAATTATTTTAAATTAATTTTATCAGATCTTTAATACTTCCAGTCTGCTCTTTTGAAACTCACACATTTTCTAAAACCTTGTGATCATGTGTAAATAGTTGCTTTGTTTTAACATCATGTCAAAAGTAACAGCAGTATCTCTGACATGAAGCAATGAGCGAGAGGGCATTATATGAATCATAGTTGAGGATCACTATTTCTAATTTAGTTTATTTGAATAAGACCTATATGAAATACCTATTTCTACTGTGATTCAGTGGAGATGCAAGAATGTGAATGATCAAATGGAAATCCACACTGGTGTTACTCATGCACACAATCTGATGATTGTCATTGGCTGTATAGCATTTTCATTATAAAACCAACATTTCCTTCATGGGTGATGACACAAGTTATAAATCTCATGAAACACTTCTTGGTAAACAAAAATGAGAAGTCTAATATCTGTCTATTAAAGATTGTTTACTTTCTATACTAAACGAGTTACTACTACACTAGTATTAGTGAAATAATTTTCGTGGGAGTCCTTGTTTCTAGAATTGTGAGAGACCCACACATTCTTATTGGATCTTTACATTTATATTAGATTGTAAAATAAATAATCTGGAGACAAGTAGTAAAACAATTTTTAAAGTGCAGAGACTTATACTGCATGTCAAGTGATTATTTTCAAGAAGCAAAAATCAAATTCTATCTGCTCTATAGCAGAATGGTATTTTACAATAATAGAAGACATTAGAAAACAAGTCCTAGTAAAGTCTTAAAAATTAGACAGTTTTCTCCCTCTGAACATTACCTTTATAAATGATCCCTCGATGGCTGCTGCCAACATTCTCTCTTCCCACTTATTTTATTTTTCCCTTGTCATTTTGTTTTGATTCTGGCAGCTTATGATGCTTATAAGAACTAGACATGCTGCAACTCTTAGTAGCTGACATATTAAGAATCACCAACTAGAATATTGCACACTTTCAAGTTGCATCATTTTGCCTATCCTACTCCATGGCCATAAGAATACTTTTCTGTCCATCTTTATAAGCCTAGAAATTGTAGATTGAAAAAAAAAGGCCAATTTTAGAAAACTGTGATTCATGAAAAAAGAGAGGACTCCCAACTAGGGAAGTAGAGGTCCTATATGTTTTCAGAGTCTAGAAACCTGTACCAGATTAATTATGAAAATATTAAATAATAATTTATAGTTAGAAATTATGAACGAAGAGGAATATTATTTGTATGTTGAAATAAAATAGAAAATTAAAATAAAGAAAGCATTGCCTAGAAAATACATCCAGGTCTACCTGAGTTACTATGGAAAAGTTCTAGTGTGGCTTCTTAATTAAAGGGACAAAAATGAGAAACCACAAGGTAGCCTCAAGAAGCAAGACCGAACAACCAGGTTAGAACCAGAAGTATTAGCTTCATTGAAGGACCTAGAATTGATATAGATTGGCCTGTATAGCAAGACTGAAACAGTATAGTTTAACATCCTTAAAAGCAATGGTTTTCTAAAATACTTTGCATTATATTAAATTCAGGTATAAAACTTCCATTGAATCAGAACACAGGTATGCGTACCTCCTTTAGTTCTATAGAGAGGCATTGGATAGGTCTAAAACATCTTTACAGCAAAGGCACATAAAATATTTTACATGATTTTAATTATATGGTATCCACATTGGAAATTAAAAGCACATGATAAAATGTTTAGATACCTACACTTATGTCTGAAAAAGCTGAATACAACCAATGATCCAAAATGTTAAACTACAAATAGAAAAGAAAAAAAAAAAAGACATAAGTTCTGAAATGTTAAAAAATAAAGACAAATGTGTCTTTTGAAAATGTTTCCTTGATTAATTTATTCTGTAGATCTATAATTTCATAAGTATTGCAGTCTTTTTGGAAATGATACTTAAAATATGTATGTTTCAATTGAATATAAAATATTTGAGTTCATTTATCATGACAATTATTATGTACAAATTACTTTGAAAGAGTAAATTGTTTTTCCTAGCTCTTCCTTCAACATTTAATTCAATAGGAAGCAAAAGTTCAAATTTTGAAACATTTACTGTTGAAAAAAGTGGTATTTTATTATTCTGGGTAAAGTTACAGACAACTATAATACACACCAAGTGTAATATAATCATATGAAGCAAAGAAGACTGCAGTCCAAAATCTAAACAAGTTGCCCTCTGGCTAAAAAGCTTCACTTTTTTTGTACTGGAAAGGAAGAATGGCTTTTCAACCTCTACAATTAGGAGATTCCAGTAGAAATGTTACTTGGGCACATATCCTGGAGCTCTATTTTTCTTCTTCAGTTAACATACTATGAGTACCGGTAAATAGCTGACAGATTTTCAAAGCCAAATTTGCAGCGTTATTTGGACCTTTTCTTGTCTATGAATTGTATCATTCTCTGTTTCTTATTTTTTCTTTATGTATTCTGCTGATTGATTTATAATTTATGGAAAATACACATATCTGCACTAATATTTAATGCCATGCAACAATGTCTGTTTTCTATAAGGAATAATTTCATAGGATATTCCCGGTATTCCTATAATATTTGTAAAGCCCAGAGTTAGAGATGGATATTCTTTAATCCACATTTAATAGTAGTTTTTTTCTATTGAACAATAGCTATTTCTGCAGTTTTTAAATTCAAAATTGAAATATGACATTTTTATTTTTCTGTGTAACAGAAAAATGAAGCCTATTAGCTTTAGTAGAAAACAAAAATCCAGTCACATCATTAATACGATCAATGATTTCTGCAGCACAGGTAAAAAATAAAGAGAAAGTCATGAATATAATTTTACTATGACATCAGAGTAGTTAATTATTTATCTGCATACCTATCTATTTACTTTCTTGACTATTGGAGTCAATACAGAATATCCACTTATTGCTAATATTAAGATTCTAATAATAATAACATATATGCAATACTAGGTTCTGGACAAAGATTATGATTTGTGTTTTATAGTTCAAACATTTCTTTTTTATTTCTTTCTAAATTTGGTAAATAAAGTAGTAAAGTGAAAACTTTTTTATCAGCTTTCTGTTAAATGCTTTTAAGCATCAGATCATCTAAGATAAGTTTTAGAAAGATGAACTCAATATAGGAAGAAGAAACTGGAGCATAGGATATCATATATCAAAATTCTCCTACATTTTCTATCATTAAGTAATTAATGTCTTCAAATACCATGCTAATTAGGTATGGATGTTCTGTTCCCACTTTAACACTCTTGCTTGAGTGGCAGCTTTCATAAGTATTCCAAAACACCTCTGAGACCAAACTAGAAAAGTTAACAGCTTATTGAAGGCTATAACTGCTTAAACAGCAATTAAGTTCTCTAACACTTGAACATTTGAGAAACAATCTATACCCTGATGTTTATTTACATCGCAGAAGTTTCCTTTTACCTTGTGGGACCCTAGAGTGTGTCTAAAATGTGGAACCAAACATAGACTCTATTTCTAAGCTTTGAGAATTGTCTGTAGCTGACACCATTTTACTAGGGTTTAGTTAAAAGGGATTGAAAAGAGAATATATATACCACTTCTAGCCTTGGGCCCATGGATATCTCCCACACTACCTTTTGTCTTTCGTCCAACACCTCCCCCAATCCATTCATACATTCTTTTAGTTAGACACAGAATGCCTCTATTTGCATGTCAATAAATCCTTGTATAGTCAGGTCTTTATAATACAGTGAGAGGTTTGGTGTCCTCATTTAACTTGCTTAGATCTTGTTTAGTTCTTTTTGAAGATCAACACAAAACCAAGGGTATAAATATTTTTATCAAACTTCTGTGATAAATATTATACTAAATAAAAATCACCACTTCCCATTTTAATATGCAGTTATGGTTATATAAAACTTCCTCTTTTTTGCTGTCCTTATATTTGTGATCTGGAAAACTGTGTGTGAGTGTGTGTGTGTGTGCGCGCGTGCATGCATACATGCGCACATATGCAGGGCGAACAGTTTTGCCAGTTCTCCCACCCTCCACCACCATATATGTACACACATATATTAATAAAATGTTGACCTTAAAAAAATAGACAGCCAGATATTCCTCCAGAAAAATACGTTCATTAGGAAACATTAAAAAATTACATTTTGGAACATACAGTCAATTGGCAAACCATGCATAAGTCCAGACAAACTAAAGAGAATAACACTCTTTTATGGAGTTGGGAGAGGCTGTTACAAATGAAAAGTCCATTAGAGAAAACTGTAAGTTTATGGTGACTTTTTACTGGCTGCGTTATAACAATATGTTACTGGGTAACAATGTCTGAGTTGTTACTAAGTGAAGAGGAATCTTTCCTTTTTCTTGCTAAGGAAGTAAAGAAGGATCACTTTTTGTTGAAGATGCAACAGATGTCTCTTCCTGTTGGGGTCAATAATGTGTATAGGAGTTCTCTCTTTTGGCCTCCCAAACCTGCTTTAACCCTTTTACTGCCAGCGGGCCAATATCTCGGCCCTTGCTGGTTGTGCGAAAACAGCCACGGGCCGATATATCAGCCAACTTTTTGTATTTGGTTATATGCGGCAAAAATAAGGGCTTTTGACTCGGTTAAAGTCAACCCGCATAATTCTTCAATGATTCTAAGCCCCAAATATATCTTCACCATTGGGAAAAAAACTAGATGTATTAAATAAAATTAAGGACTAGAAACAATTCAAGATCTGGAATATTGCAAAATTCCTGAAAATGGTCTTTACAGTCTTTGCACACTCCAACGGAAATGGGCTGGCAGTAAAAGGGTTAAATGTGCCCTCTGCAGCCAAAGTGCCCTTTGATAGATGACCGGATAAAGAAGCTGTGATGCATATATATAATAGAGTATTACTAAGCTATAAGACAAAGTACTATAGAATTGTACACCTGGAATCTATATAATTTTTACTAACCAATGTCACTCCAATAAACTTAATAAAAAATAAATTTAAAAATATGGTTTCTTACTTGAGTGAAGGGGAGGAGGGGGGACGGAGAGTTGGGGAGTGGTAGTGGGAGTGGGCACCAGATATATGGTGATGGAGGGAAAGCTGATTCTGGGCGGTGAACACATGATGCAATGCATGGGTGATGTAATGTAGATTTGTACATCTGGAAACTATATAATCGTTACCAAGCAATGTCACCCCAATAAATTTAACAACAACAACAAAAAACAAAGACAAGAAAATATATAGACCAAAAAAAAATATATATATATAAATATATAATTTCTATTTATTGATTATTACATTTACATTTCATTCTTTTATCAAGATCTTTCTGTGAGAGCATCACTGAACAAGAGTCAAGTTTCTCCAGATTCAGTGGCCTTTTGTTCCACAATGACAGAAAAGGGAAAGCCAGGACGGCTCAGTGGGTTAAGCGCTCACTTTGCAGCGCTGGGGACCAGGGATCGAATCCCGGCCCCAGCCTTTGCGGACCCATGTGCTGAACTGGGGAGTTTCCCCAGTTCAGTTCTCTCTCTGTCTCTGTATCTCTCTCTCTCTTTCTCTCTCTCTCTGTCTGTCAATAAATAAATAAATTAAAATAAAATGATTAGTTAAAAAAACAAACAATAAAATAAATCACAATGACAGGAAGGACTTTAATTGGGTGCTGTGTCTCACATCAGAGGAAAAGTACACAGAGAAAAACAAAAAACAAAAACTGTTGTGATCATATTTGAATACCAAGGAGGAATAGGAATGAGATCTCTGGCATTTCTCATTCTAACTTTCTTTCTTAGATTGCTTGTTGGCCTTTTGGCTAGTATCAAGTGTGTAAAATCTCTCTCTTAGAATAATAAACACAGATTTTACACTCAGAACTAAAAAAAAATTAAATGACTGCTTTGGAAAAACACAGTGAAGGAATAAAACATAACACAGTTAAACAGCATTGTTATCTCAGAAACTGATTGGAGCAAAATGTGTTATCAATAATTATCCTATAGGTTGCAAATTCAGAAACTGTGACTTTGTTTAAGAATCCAGAGTCAGTTAATAGTTTAGATCAAGCTTGTCCAACCGGTGGCCTGCAGACAGCATGCAGCCCAGGACAGTTTTGAATGTGGCCCAACACAAATTTGTAAACTTTCTTAAAATATTGTGAGATATGATTGTTTGTTTGTTTGTTTTTTAGCTCATCAGCTATCATTAGTGTTAGTGTATTTTATTTGTGGACCAAGAGAATTCTTCCCAGGGAAGCCAAAAGTTTAGACACCCCTGGTCTAGATGAAAGAGACACTGCTATACATTTTAAGTCTTCTAATTGGTCTGGTCTGAACACCTTGGGAAAGCTGTGTCATCAGGTATAATGTTCTTCTATTTCAGGAATACCTTCAGATCACCAGATGGTGCGCTGGCTCAACCATTGTTAGGTGCTTCCTTTAGATATGTCAGGTGAATTCAGGAGCCTATTCTCTGAAGTTGGCAACAAAAAAATTGGTTAGTGGAACCTTATAGGGACCTTTCCAGGGAGGTTGAAGAGAGTCCTTCTGGAGGTATCTTTTTCAATTGATGAGATTTCCAGGTTACATAGTATGTTGCTTAAGCTCTTTGTCTCCCTGGAGTATACTATGAAAAGATTGATCTACTAGAACATGGTTAATTTTGATAGAAGCAATTAGACTTTTACAATATTGAAGTACATTTTCTTGTATCAGCTACCGATCAAAATAAGCAGAGTCCAAGTTCATTGAGAACACTGTGACTACCTCAAAGGATGAGATTTTTGAGTTCCAAGGGGGTGGATCTGAGATTTAGAAGGACCAACAGAAATGTTTTGGCCAAGGTATTTGGAGGATCTCTACAAATGTTGCCAGTTAAATCTCAATAATGCTGTTAGTGCATTCAATTAAACTTGAAAATCAATGGGGAGGACAGTAAAAGTGTTGTAAAACTAAGAGAAGCCCAACTTCCCCATTATACTGCATATCTCCAATTATAAATTTTTGATGTTCTTGAACAAACACATTTTGCTGAAGAAATATCTGGCTATTTGTTTTTCTAACTTATTGTTTGGGGAAATATCTATTTGAACTATAACAGAGTGAGTTTGACTGTTGTTGGTCCCTTTAAGGGCAGCATTCTTGAGCAAGTGTTAGTAAGTTGATTTTCTTTGTCTTCTAGAGAGTCTAGTGTAGAATACCCTGATTCTTAATATTAGCTAAAACAGGTAAAAGTATAGACTACGATAATTCCTATATATACTGGTCCTTTTTAGTTTTATTTCTGTTGGATATAAGGGAGCCACATTGCTTTCACAACATTTTAAAATCATGAAATACTCTGTAAGCATGTAAGCATCAATATAGATGTTGGCAGTTTTGCTATCACCTATGTTGCAGGCTCATGTGAGACATAGAGTTTAGCTGGTTGGACAATAGTAAGCTAAATCAAGGTGCCACTTCAGTTATATTAAAAGGTATTGATACTGCATACCTAGCACAATATTTGTCATCATCAGCTCTTAAATATTATAAAAACCATCAGTGAACCATGAAAAGTCAGTATTACTCGAGGGAGTTTCTACAGATTATCATGAGAGATCAGGGGTGATCTGATAGTGTTAAGCAGTCAGGAGGGGATTTGTTGGTAATAAAGAGGAGAGAGCAGCAGGTTTAAAGTTATTACAATATGAAAGGGTTCTGTGAGGAGCAGTTAAAAGGATTTCACAAAAAGTGAGGTTGCTGAAAATGTTGAGTGTGATCAGAATTCAGGAACACTTCTACAGCATATGGCAGGGGTTCCCAACCTTTTTATACCCTAGGGCGCATTCTAAAATATTGGTAGGGCGGCGGGCACCAGCTATTTCTAAGGATATTTATTATTGAACCAGAATAAAAAATAATAAACAAAAATAACTTTAAAATAATAAATTTATTGTACAAATTATATACACACAAAGAAACATATATACAAAACATAATACAAAGTAAATAAAAAACACACGTATAATAAAATAATTTAAAAAAACATAAAAGAAAACATAAAAAAAAACAATCTGTCAGTGTGATCTTTGGCATTGCATTTCATTGGCCAGTGCCTCGTAATTAGGAGAGTG
>PVKE010044796.1:0-12521 GCA_004027555.1 Craseonycteris thonglongyai | reverse complement strand
TCCCCTCAGTGAGGTTTATCTTGGTATATCTGTGTTTCACAGCTGTGTTCATGTTGACGTATGGTGGTATCTTGCTGAGTGGCGTTCATTATTGTTGCATGTTATTGTGTGCTGTTGCAAGAATGTTGGAGCTTGAATTAGAGCAATGAACAAACATTAAATTTCTTGTTAAACTTGATAAGAGTGGCAGTGAAATCAGGTACATATTAGTCCAAATTTATGGGTTAATGCCATGAAGAAAATGGCAGTGTACAAATGGATTAAACATTTTTCTGAAGTGGGAGAAAGAGTCACTGATGAAGAGAGGTCAGGGTGGCCAGTTACAAGCAGAACTAATTAAAATATTACAAAAATTCACCGAATTGTGCATCAAAATCATCAGCTGACCCTGAGAAGCATAGTAGACCAAGTAAACAGTGATAAACAGAAAAATCTTAACTGAAAAATCTTTGCATGAGAAAAGTGTGTGCAAAAATGGCCCCAAAGGAGCTCACCTATGAACAGAAGCAAAGGAGAGTCAAAGTTTGCCAAGACCTTTTGGAGAAGCAACATGATGTGTTATCACTGGTGATGTAACATGAGTGTAACAATATGACCTTGAAACAAAGCATCCAAGTGCACAATGGAAGTCAGCCAGTTCTCCATGGCCAAAAAATTCCATCAGTCCTAATCAAGAGTCAAAATGACATTGCTCACCTTTCTTGATATCAGAGGGATTGTTCACTATAAATTTGTACCAACTGGCCAAACAGTCCACCAAGTTGACTATTTGGAAGTGCTGAAAATGTTTCACAAAAAAGTTAAAAGAAAATGACCTAACTTTTTGCTAATAACTTATAGCGCTTGCATGATGACAATACACAGCTCACACAGCACTGTCTGTAAGGGAGTTTTTAGCCAGTAATCAAATAACTGTATTGCAACACCTTCCCTACTCACTTGATCTGACCCCCAATGACTTTTTCTTTATCCAAAGATTAAAAAAAAAATACTATAAGGAAGACATTTTGATGACATTCAGGACATCAAGGGTAATACAATGATGGTTCTGATAGTTATCCAGAAAAAGTTACAAAATTGCTTGGAAGGGTGTATGAGGCACTGGTGTTGGTGCGTAGCTTCCCAAGGGGAGTACTTGAAAGGTGACTATAGTGATTTTCAGCAATGAAATATCTAGTACTGTTTCTAGGATGAGTTTGTGAATTTAATTGTCAGACCTCTTAAATAGACTTTCTGTTAACCTACACTTAAGCAACTGGTACTCTCAAGCAGCTGGTTGCTTGAGTTCCTATTAATGGAGCGTCTACTGTAATTGTATCATATGCTGAAGAAAAAACTGAGCTTTAAGGTCACAGAGCTGAGCTTAAATTCCAGCTCTGCTATTTGCTAGGCTCTAAGCTTTTGCTTTCTCTGCTCTAAAATAGGCATAACAGGGGAAGCCCGGATGGCTCAGTGGGTTAAGTGCTCACCTTGCAGCGCCAGGGACCAAGGATTGAATCTCGGTCCCACCCAGCCCACGCAAACCCATGTGCTGAACTGGGGAGTGCCCCCAGTTCAGTTCTCACTGGGTGAGACCCCGGTCCACTTCCTGCCCTGTGCAGCCCTGCGCCCACCTGTGGAATAAAACTATGTGGAAAAACCAATGATGTGCAACTGTGGAGGTTGTTCTGGGCCCTTCCCCTTCTCTCTGTCTCTGTATCTCTCTCCATATACAGTATATCAAAAACAATAAAAATAAATCTTTTAAAATGGGCATAACAATAGGATTGCTCTTTTCCAATGACAAATGGATTTCATATTTTGAGGGGAGCATATTTATATTTTATAATTATTTGCTTTTATCTGAAATTCAAATGTAACTGGGAATTTTCTAGTTTATTTGCTAAATCTGGTGACTAGATAATAATACTCACCTCAGAGAGTTACTGTAAACCTTATATCAAGCACTGTATTAAAACCCGTCACTGGGAGCCTCCGTGGAAAGCAGGGAAAGAGCTTGAATTTCTTTTCACTTGCCTCTGTCACTATCATCTGAAAGGTTAGGCTTGTTCTGCTGAGCTCATTAGCATAGAGCAATGCTAGCAGACAGAGGTTTTGACTCAAGACAGAGACAAAATCCTTTCTAATGGGTTGCCTCAGGCAAGGAGTTGGAGCCAGGCCCAGATGTCCTGAAGAAGAGAATCAAGCATCAGAGAGGTGACTGGATGTGATGACCCTCAGGTAGGTTCCTTCTTAACCTAAGATTATGGTGTTTTCTCTCCATTGAGAACTGAGAACCATTTAGGAGACAAGTGAAATCAGAAGGGCAGTGATGTGTGAGGTACCACGCCTAGCAGCAGTTTTCCCAACTCTTACACAGTGGTTCTTTGGGAAACCTTGGGGTGGGACTCAGTGGTAGATTTCACTACTCAGTTGATGTTCTGATGGCTGACCTCATCAAAGGCACCTTCAGGTTTGTGAGGTACGAATCTTATACAATTATGGAAGCCCTCTTCAAGAAAAAGAATGTCCATTTACAGGTACAAAATTAGGCATGAAAATGAATATTTACTTAGAATAGGAAAATAGATCATGACAAATTACAGGAGTGCTAGAGAATTAAGTCCCTAACTTCTGAGAGCTCTTCAAGGGATTTGCCAGAAATCCTGATGTAAAAATATTTCTGATTCTAACTTGTCTTCTCTCTCCACATGAAACTCTATAATTCTTAGTAGTCACACACTCTCAGGGCCCATACAAGTGTGAGGACCTGTAACTTCCACTTTATTAGTTTCATGGTATATCTTCTTCTGCACCTATTTAACATATTTACAACCATGGTTATTACACAAACGATATTATAAGAGGGTTGATGGAAAACTAAAAAAAAAAAGGTGGGGGAGCTGGTAGAGAGCTCTCAGAATCTCACCGTCTTAACCAATTGTCTGTTTCCTTTATGCATATTCCTTTCTCAGTCTATGCCCATACATGTTTAATTTCTGTCTTAAAATCATGGTGCAATTACAATTTCATATTCTGCTTCACTTAACGTTTCCCTGTAGTGCTCCATTGTCTTAAGCAATATGATATCTGTGCCATTATTAAAAATTTTGTATTATATAAGTAAGAATTTTGAAGATGGGAATAGTATTTTAGCCTGACTATGGACAATTCTAACCTCCAAATTTTTTACTTGGAAGAAAGAGAGACCCTAGCAGCTTTGCAATTCATAGAAGTGTAAATAATCTGTCAATTTGAAAACAAACAAACAAAACAATCAAACCAATTATGAGGTGTGGGCAAATAAAAAAGAAACTATCAGCAGGTTGGATTTCCACTTTTCAACTAATTTTTCCAGTGAAGCAATTGAAAATCCAGTGTGAATGACCCGTATCATGGGGTCACTGAACTGAATAAATTGAGATTGCTATATGACTGAATACTACAATGGACGTTTTTTTCCTAAGGAATATTTCCTAATGAAGAGTATTCCTTCTAGAATCTCACCATGCCAACTTTATGGCAAAAATGTAATTATGTCAATTAAAATATAAATTATTCCACAAAACATGACAAGGATACTCTCAAACTTCTGAACAAAACATTTCACTAGTGGGAGGAGGGTGGGAGAGGAGGAAGGGGGAGCCAAATATATGGTGATGGAAAGAACACGAACCCTGGGTGGTGAACACGTAATGCAGCACGTAGACGATGTACTATAGAATTGTACACTTGGAGCCTATGTAATTTTTACTAACCAATGTCACCTCAATAAATTTAACAATTAAAAAAAAAACATTTCAATAGTAGTTCAGTAGTTTTGATTTCCTGGGTAGAAATTAGGAATTGATTATGATATGATTCATAACTTCATGGAACAGTTGCTGTGGTAGAACTGTGTTACTCACGTCCCTTTTTACACCCAAGGGCTACACCTTCTTACCTTTTACTTTCTCAACTTTTATGTGTGATGCAGCAACCAAACCACCTGTAGGGATTATAGGAAGTTGACTTTTTAAAATTCCAATATAAAACACATGGGTGATAGGCAAAAGAATCAAAAGCTTCTATTCTAAATTCTTTGAGTGTCATATCAGGTAGCAAGTTCATGTTTGAAAAGTCTTTTGTATAGTTTGGAACTATCTCCACAGCCCACGCAATTCATAAGTCAAGGTGATTACAGCTCATCAACTCACAGCATTATACCAAGATGGGCATAAACTATCAAAATTATGGCAAATTCATTTTTAGAATGAACCTTCACATTAATTGGCATGACTCACTTTCTTTGGGGACTTCCTAATATATCAAAGGTTGTTGCAAAGATCCCCAATGAGTTTTTAAATCTGCATCTTTTCCGTTCTCAAATTTAGGGCAGGGTGGGGAATCTGAGAGCATCTGAGTGAGGCTGGGTGTCCTTTCAGTGGAAGGTGTCTTGGATCCTATGTTATGACAACGTCAAGGCTCAGACCCTCCCAAGGTGTCAACCTACAACATCCCCTCAGACTTTATGGCTTTAGTGCCTTTCAATGAAAGGTAAGATTTGGGGGGCTACTATAAAGAACTCATCCCACAGAGTCTCCTAAGGTATTAATCTTCCTTTTGTATCAGTAACTCATCTAATGTCACAAGGATGATGATGATCAAAAGAGTTTGCCTGGCAAAGACGAAACTGTGTACTTTCTAAATTTAATTTTATAAAAACCAATGTCTCTGTGAACCCCAAACAGGGAATGACATTCTGAATAGGCAATTTTCTCACTGAAGCTTTTGTAAAATGAAATTCTCTTTGCTTCCTATTTTTATGCTGTCTTATAGTGTTGCTGGCACTGGTAACAATCACACTTGGCACTTCTGTCATGCTTTTCATCCAAAGATTTCAAAGTGCTCCACAACAGGATCTCATCCTCACTGCAGGGCAGGGAGGAAGGTCAGCTCTATTATGCCTAGTGAGCAGATGGGCTGCTGAGAGGTGGCGTGACTTCTGTGCATACCCTGCAAAGCTGCAGGGGCAGAACCAGGTGAGAGCCCAAGCTTCCACATTCCTAACTCAGACTGCTGTTCATTTGTCCAGGCTGATGTGGCCTCTTCTTCGAAGGGCCGAATACGAGGCTCAGCAGGACACAAAATGAACAGCTTGTTAAGTGTTTTACTGGAAAGCCACCCTACCAAGGTGACTGACCTCAAGGAGAAATTAGAAGCCCAAATCAAAAGAGGCCTGATTTGTTTTTAAGAACTTCTTTTTGGTCTCGAAGAACTTGGACAAATAAGCCTCAAAATTTAGTGCAAATCTCTTAAGTGAAAAACGGCTACCAGGTTTCAATACTTGAAAATATCAAAGTATTGGCAAAGAAGTCAAGCAACAAAAATCTTATTCTCTGCATTTGGAAATGTAATTAGTACCACTACTCAGGAAAACAATTTAGCTTATAAAATTGAACATGCACATATACTTAAATCCAGCAATTCCAGTGGCACGTATATATACATGTGTGTGTGTGTGTGTGTGTGTGTGTATGTATCCATTAAGTGAAATATTATCCAGGAATGAAAAAGAATAAATTATATCTTTACACAGATCTTATATATAGTACTTACTAAAAAAAAAAAAGCAAGCCTGAGAAGATGAGATTAAAAAATGAATCTATTTTTATAAAGCTCAAAGATATGAAAACTAAACATATATTTAGAGGCACAAACATACACAAGATAACATTGTTTTTTGTTATGTTATGTTATGTTCTGTTTTGTTTTAAAGCAAGGGAATGATAAGGACCAAAGCAGGATGGAAATTACATCTTGGCAAAGGCAGGTACCTGAGGTTGAGGTGTGTGTCAGTCAGGGTTCTGCAGAGAAACGGAACCCATGGGACATGTATAGCACAAGATTTATTGTAGGTTATTGGCTCACATGGTAATGGCGCCTAGGAAGTCCCTTAACCTGCTGTCTGCAAGCTGGAGACCCAGGAAAGCCGGTGGTGCAGTCCCAGTTCAAAGGCCTGACAGACAACCAGGGGAGCTGATGGTGTAAGTCCCAGTCTGAGGGCAGAAGACCAATGTCCCAACTGAAATCAGTAGGCAGGCAGTACAAGGAGTGACTTTTCCCTTCCTCTCCTTTTTATTGTATTCAGGCCTCCAACATACTCGATGATGTGATGCCCACTCACACGGAGGAGGGTGGTCTCCTTTACTCAGTCTACTGATTCAAATGCTAATCTCATTCTCCCCTAGCCCCACTACCTACCTGCCCCAGTCAAGGGGACATAAAATTAGCCACGAGAGAGGAACACAGAATAGTTACTATGTTTTAGTTAGTGGGTTGGATGGTGGATTCATGTGATTTTGTTTTACTATTTTTCTTCAAAATTACATAGATGTTATGTATATTCTTTTCAAATGTTACAAAATAATTTTAAGCCTGGTGAGTTAAGAGTGGAAAATATATTTTTAAAGGAGAGTGTAGGCCTCCCCTAACGTCATGTGTGTGTGTGTGCCCTCTCAAGCATGTGTGTGTGTGTAGTTTCCTATACTGCTTAAAACTTGGGGACATTTAAGATATTTAAGGGTCAGTATTTGAACATATCTATCCAACAATAGATCAAGAAACGTATTTAAAGATAAAGAAGAAAAGTATTTGAAACAAAGTATGATGTAGGAAGAGTTGTTATAGTTAGTTTGTAAAGAGTGCATATGAACTGAAAAGAGAGACATTAAAACTGAGTATAAAGTCTGGGCAAGTATATGAGCAAAATTTATATGAAAGTTCAAATGAGAAAGATATAGAAGAGGTTTGAACTTCATTTGTACACAGAGAAATGCAGATTATTTAGTTGTTTTTTTTAAAACTAAACTTATTTGTATTTTTTTAATTTATCACATTGATGAAGATTGAAAACACACTCAGTGCTGGTAGGGGTTGAGTGGAACAGGCATAGACACTGCTGATGCACATTTTCCACCAGAATTTTGGAGATACGATTCAGTAGCTTTAAGCCCATAACTTTTCACCCAATAAGGTCCTGGAAACCTTTCCAAAAGAAGTAATTAGAAACCCCAAGATATTCACAGCAACACTATCTTCAACAGCAAACTATGGCCTAACGGCTTCATGATAGGAGAATGGTTAAATAAAGTATCCTCAATGGAAATTATGCAACCATTAGCAATGATGTTTTCAAAAAGTATTTATGGAAATGGGAGAATGCTCATGCTAAGTGAAAATCAGGACACAGAATTGTCTTTACTGCACGATTTTAGATTTGTGAAATATATCTATCCATACTCACACACACACACACACACACACACACACACAAAGAAAAACTTATGGTAGGTATCAAAATGTTTAACTAGCAATTTGCATTATGAGCTCACGTGTGGTTTTTAGTTTTTCTTTTATTTCCTCCCATGGTTTCTACATTTGCTAGTTTAATAAAATATCAATATTTTTTGAGATGATAGAAACTGTCTACAACAGAAGGGCAGATGTTTTCTGTAACATAACCATGCTGGACTAGAAAATGTCCATTATAAGGTGATCAACTTCTCCCAGTGCCTGGGACTCTGCCGGTTTCAGCAACAGAAGTGTCACATTCTGGGAAACCTCTCAGCCCCAGGGAAAATCAGGACAGTTGATTATCCTACTGTTTGGCCTGAAAGAATCATAAAAGTAGAACAATTTCCCAACCATAAATTGCACCAGTTGTCTTGATAGTTCCTTCAGTCTCCCCATAGAAGTGGCTATTTTGACCTTGCAGATTTATGAAGATGGTTGAATAAAGCCCATCTTAAAGAGCTTGATGAAAGCAGAGCAGATTGCATCAGTGCTAAATAGGCTGGTTAGGCAACATTGTGCAAGCTCTGAATGTGTACTCAAATAGGTCAGGAACAAAAACCATCTCTTGTCTTAGAGAAGAGGAGCGCATTTATCTCTCTCTTGTGTGTGCATGCACATGCGCACACTGTGCATAATCTTTCCCTTTTCAAGAGTGGGAGTGGCAGGAGTATCACGTCCCTAGAGGAAAACTGAGCTCCGGGAATCAGCTTAGTGTGTGATGAGAACATCTCAGTTAGGGCTAAAGCCCAACGGAACAAAGATTCAGATTGAACTGCTTCACCTGCCTTTCTTACACAGTCTGGACAAATCCCCTTCTGTGCTCAATCTCCAGGAAGTTTTTCTGCATCTCTGCTTAGGAATATATCTTGAAGATATGATAGAACTAGGATATTGTGTGTGCTAAGAGCCATCTCTGTGTCACAGAGGAGAGTCATGTATAGCAGATCAGGGGTGGCAGGGACCTCAGATGCCTGTATTTGAGTCAAGCCTTGCCACTTCCCAGTTGTGTGAGTAGCTTTGGGCAGTCACTTAGCCAGGCTCTGTGCCTCAGTTTCCTTACATATAAAATGGGGATGCTAATGAAGATTGCATATGTGTATAGATAATAAGAACTTGGAGCAGTGCTTGGAAACCGGTATGTGAGTGGCTTATTAGGCAGCATTCTTAAAATCAGCACCAGATGTGGCTAAAAGATGGAAGCAGAGTTGAGCAGAAGTTGACTTCTGATAAAGTCTTGACAGAGCCTCAGTGGGGACCCCCCAGATCGGTCCTATGTTGGGAAAGAGTGTGTTTTGTCTTGATACCCCTGCAGTCAATCAGATGAGGGCCACCCGGAGGAGGGGGTATGATTCTGGTGTGGCAGCTGTGAGTTATCTCTCAGGACGTCTGGGATCTGAAATCTATAGCTGGGTTTGTGCTGGCAGGGATATTTAGGCAGGTTGCTTCCTGGGAGATTTGGGGACTGATCTGCTAGTTGATTTTGTCTGGAGAATTCCCAGATGGCCTTGCTGAGCCTTCCTTAGGTTTCACAGCATGCTGGGATGGTTTCACCCAGCCTTCTGTCCCTCTTTCTTCTACTTAGAATCTGATTCCTTAAAAATTATAGTGAATACTATCATTTTTCTGCCCCCACCCCCCTTTAGGAACAAATTTTAAAGTTTGGTTATAGTAGACCCTCCGTTAACCGGAACTCAAGCAACTGACAATCTCAAGCGTGCTGATTGCGTGTTCCGGTTAATGGAGAATCTACTTACATTTATTTGGGATCTGCAATCTCCATGGTTCTGGTTAACTGAGAGTCTACCATATTTTTTAGTTCTCTTTAATTGTACTTTGTTTTGAATATGTAAAACTTTATGATTCAAAGCCATAACTAAAAATATTAAACAAACAGAAACAAGAGATACACTCAGAGAATTCAGATACCCACCCTGAATAATAGAAAGCAGGGCAGAGAAATTGTTTTAGGCTAAAAGAGCCTTAAAAAACATGGTGACCGATTAGTTTGGAAGAAAAAAATTATCTAGCTATAGCTAGATATAAAAAAACAAATATGGCAAAATGCTAACAATTGATCTAGCTAAGGAATATTGTATTATTCGTTGAGTCTTTCTGTGGATTTTAAAAGTTTCAAAACTGTAAATACAGGAGAAAGGTAAAAAATTTCTCCTGATCCAAGTATCTGGTACTTGGGTTCTTATTTATCTGCAAATGTGTTAAAACAGAATAAACAACAACATGGTCTGAAGGGGTAGGACATAAGTCAAACATTTAAACTACATCCTAGTTTTTATAAGTTGAACAGGAATTAGTAGAGGGAGATCTTTGAGTTTTACAGTAATATAAAGCACACTTTAATTCTCAATGAAGTTCTAGACAGAAGTTAAACTTATCCGGGAGCACTTAGAAAGGAAGGCAATGTTCACTAGGAGACCGCGCATGCTTCTGAAGAATAGGTCATGCAAAATACACACTTCCCAGTGGGAAACACCAAAGGCTAATTTACTTACAACAAAGTTATTTGAAAAATCATATTGGCTAATGTGATTAAAATGAAGAAATATAAGCTGAGTCATTAGCTGAGCTTTCCTTCCCGTCCTTCATTCATTTATCTCTTCACTCATTCATTCATGTGTCCAGTGCTGCACTAGACAGCAACCCTATTAGAATTAATGACCACATTACTGTCAACTTAGACTTAAAGGACATTTCTAATGATGTCTCTAAAGTGTGATCTAGAACCAAAAACATCAGCATCACAGGTGCTTGTTACAAATGCCCCTTCCTGGATTCCCGCCCCACACCTACCAAATGAAAATCTCTGGAAATCAGACTCAGAAATCTGTATGTTTAACAAATGTCCCACATACTTCTTTTTACCCTAAAATTTGAACCACACTGAAGTTCTCTGTCCTCTGTCTTGAAATCTTAAACACACCAATCAGCAAATTAGGTCAATTCCAATATAAATTTTACTTATCAAATTTTAGATGACTGAACATTGGAGGGAAAGCTGATAAACTACATTAAAGAATCAAACTTGAAAAAGACCTTGACAAAGGAAAAGGGTAGAATAAAATTAACAATATACAACTTAACAGGGTTAAATGTTAAGTTCTGCATCTAAGTTCAAAGAATCAATTACTTAAATACAAGGTACGAAAGCTCTGGACTGACAGCAGTTCACTTGAAAAAGATTTAAAGTTCAATGAGAGTCAAAAATGTGGTATTATTTTAAAAAATTAATATGAAGTTTAGGGTGTGTTAAGAGAAACTGAAATTAAGGAAGGGAGGGGTGAGGTCAGACCCATCAGATTCTGCATTGGCAGAGCACATCTATTTTAAATATTTAAGTACCTATTTTTTAAAAAGACTGTCAAAGTGTGTCCAAAGGAAGGTGACTAAGAAGTGTCTTAAACCCACATCATATGAAGGATTGAGTAAGAAATAAAATATGTTTTACATAGAAAAGTGAAGTTTCATATGTCATGATAGCTAATTGGAAGGGATTGAAAGGCTATCAAGTTGAGGAAGGGATTTATTTTTTCTCTTTGGTTCCATAGGAAAGAGCTGGGAACATTGGGGCAAAGTTAAAGAAAAGCTATTTTTGATTTAACGTGAAAAAGAATTTTATAAGAATTAGACGGCTCTATATAGGTATAGGATGTTCCCTTTAGAGATAATGAATTCCAGCAGTAAGTTAAAACATCTGTCAGAGATATTGTAGAGAGAATTCCAATTAATCAATAAATCAACTAAGGAAGGCTTTGCACGGGCCAATAGTGATAGGCTAGGAATTAAGGAGTTATAATTACTCTACCTGCTGTAACTGAAATACAAACTTTTTTTATTTTTTACTTTTTTAGGAAATGTAAACAAATAAGAAAGGATACCTGCATTACATGGGTGGTCCTTGCAAAAGAAGTTGGTTTCAATGAAAAAATTTTAGACCATTATCTGGTAATATCAGTTTACCCTTCCAAAGGAATCTTTTCTGGCGTCTTTTTGAGGGACTGTTTCAGAGAGGCAAGGGTCTGAATGCCCACGACACACTTTTCTTGCAGAGGAAAACTGACTGGCGAATCCTTAAACTGACATAATTCTAATCCTTAAACTGTTACTTCATTGACACAAGAGCCAGCCTCAACAGAAAAGGTAATGAATTTAAGGGGGAACCAGATGTAGGCTGGCTGGTGCTCTACAAGGCAGCCTTGTGCAAAATCTATGTCAAAATAGGGATAATAAGTGATTACATGAAAGATTATATTCCCTCTTTTGGAGAGTTTTACATTTAATGTACAAGTTGCTTTGGACATTTGGAAGGTGGAGCAGAAACAAAAGATACCCAGAAAGAAAGCTATAGGGGCTATGAAAGACCACTTAATATATTGAAATTATTAGTAGGCAAAAATTATAACAAAGTAGAAAACAAAAGACATATAAAGGAGTGAGGAGAGTGGTTGTCTAGTGGAAAAAAGTACTGTTGAAGCAGGCATATAAACCTTTGTCAGAGTTTGCTTAAGGGCAGGGGGAAAAGCATTCAACTACAGAGGTGATATCAAGATAATTCACTTGCCAGAGCCATCTAAATTTATTTTAGCTAACTCTAGTCCTTGAACAACATTCGAATCTCCAACATTAACTGTGGTGCAGCTTTTGCTGTTTATGATCCTTAGTTCGTTTTTCTAACTTGAATAATTTTTTTATTTTTCAATTATAGTACACATATAATATTATAATAGTTTCAGGTATACAGCACAGTAATTTATATAACTTATGAAGTGATTTACCCCGATAAGCCTAGTACCCACCTGACACCATTATTACTGACTATAATAACTATCAATTTGTATTTCTTAATCCCTTCCCCTTCTTCATCTACCTCATCAATCCCCTTTCTAGCTGGCAATCCTCAAAGTAGTCTCTGTATCTATGAGTTTAATTTTGTTTGTTGATTAATTTTGTTTTTCAGATTCTCTATGTCAGGGGTGGCCAACAAGTCGATCGCGAGGCCAATTTTGGTCGATCGTCGATCGCTCACAATGTCTGGGGTGGAATTCCATGTACCATGGACTTTGAAGCGATTGTAGAAGACAAAACTTTCTAGCAATAGTTTAATGCATTCTGGGAATTTGCCAAGGTCATAAATTCCTAGAATTCTGACAGCCTGACACTGTGATCTCCGCCCACCCAGACAATACATTTTG
>PVKE010044795.1:0-12870 GCA_004027555.1 Craseonycteris thonglongyai | reverse complement strand
TGATTTATTTTTTTCTTTCTTACTTCAGATTTAAGTGGATAATTCGTATCAAAAGTGGTATGACTTGTCTGAAAGTGACGTTCAACATTATGTTTTTTCGGCACTGCAATACTACTGCCACACAACAGGCAAACGCATTTACCTTTTAAATGAATGAAACAATATGATTCCTCCCAGTCTGTGTTAAAATTATAGGTTCATTTTCTCTTATTTGGTCCACTCGTTTTAGGACTAAAAAAATAAAAATAGTTATAGAACTACAATATCATATCAAATTGCCACCATAATAATAGATTACCTACCTCACTTTTAGTTCATTTAAAATCGAATATATCAAAACACTGTGATCCTAGCTAACCGTCACGACCCGATCAGTCCAGCAACCGCAATCAAAATGGCAACTTGGCGGCTCCCGGTTGGGTGGAGGAGAGTTGAAAGAGCGCAGCGGCTAAACAAGACGCGACATGTACAAAGGTGAAAGCTAGGGAAACACTTATACATACGATATCGCAAACATGCCAACGAATATAATAAACCTGCGTAGATACTCAAATAATATTTTTAAATTCTAACAAATGTATAAAAATAAATTATAGTTTTACTTAGTGTTTATGAAAAACTTCTGATGCAGTCAAATAATGGCGGGTGCACACAAATCGGTCCTCGGGCGCCATGGCACCCGCAGGCTCGGGGTTGGGAATCCCTGCTCTAGAGTAATGCATTTGAGGGCAAAAATCATCTAATACATGCTAGGCACTCAGTACAACATTTGATAATTAGTTTAATATCCCTGGAATGTGCATGTATAAAGGGAGAATGATAAAAGATGAAGCTAGAGAGAGAGAGACAGACAGGAGTTAGGTCATAGCAGTTCTTATTCTATATACAAAGCTAAAGATTCTTTTCTTTTTCTCTTTTCTTGGAAAGAATAGAAGTTTAAGGTCTTTGAGTAGATGAATAGCATGGTCAGATTTATATAGTATATCAGGTATATGAGTTATGCATGGATGGGGCAGTGATATGGTAGGTAAGTGAGGTAATAGAACCAGACTTTTTAAAATGTGGACTTGATAGGACTTGGTGATTTTTCTTTTTTTTTTATTAAGGAGAGAAGAGAACATTGGAAAATAATTTTTAATCATGAACTGTTGATCACTTAGAGAATTCTATTTATTCCCATAATTGATTCTAAAATTAAGCTTTAATGACTGATCATATCTTTAAAAAGAGAGTCATATTTCTTTACCTATTCAGATATAAGCTTTTCATATTTTACTGAATGTCAGCTTTAGGGCTAAATTTAAGAATATATAGGAAATCATATATTCATATATTAAACTAATTCAATATCATAATATCACTTCAAACAACCCCACAAACTCAGCTTGAGCCATAGTTCAGAATCATACCTTTGCATTGATTTAATACTCTATTACTTCCCTTCAAAGAAGAACTATTTCAGTAATTTATTACTGAGGCCAAAGCTACTTTTTCAGTGGTCTCTACATATATTGGAGTCTACTATAGCAGAAATGTTTTACAAATGTTCTTTGCCTATTGCTTACATTTCAACTCCTCGTCTAAGAATTATTTTTTCTCCAAAATTGTAAGAAAACACACAAGAAAAATAATCAAACACATAAAACAAAAAAATAAGCTTATGGGAGACAATTCCAGGTTGAAAAAGCTGTACAATCTCAATTGCTTTGTTCCTCTCTTGGTTTCACAGGACTTGTTTTAGAGATGATTGTGTGCTGGCTTTATAAATGAGTCTAGGAGTCAGTGAAGTACAATGAGAGAGCATTATAGAGTTCTGTTATAGCAAAAGAGATTTTATATTCAAGTCTGGTGACTTTGTTTGAGTTCCTCCAGCCATCAGTTACATGGACATTTGTTGTACAACTTGGGCCTGAACAGAGATCAATTTTATTTAAATACTGTTGAGCTTATTATCACGACTTCTTTGAATTGCTATCCCTTATATTATATGTTTACCCTTCCTTCGTTTTCATTATTTCCCCTTACTCAAAAAATGTCCTTCCTTGGTAAGTAGAAACCACAATATTTTCTTAAATCAAAAGTTTATGTCACTAAAGAATTACCCAAAGTAACACATTTTGTGATTGAGGGCAGGGCTTGGTTTTACTTTCTTCATCTCTACTACAAGGGGTGAGTCAATAGATGAAAAATTACTTTCAAGTCAGGACTATAATTATATTCAATAAGGAAAGTAGTAATTTTGCTTTCAATGATTTATATTTCCCCCCATTCTAAATCTTATTTCAAAAAGATGTCTTTAAGAAAGCATTTTTATTTGTATTTTTAAAATATGAATACTTCTTATCTTATAGTAAAGGTGATATATACCTTTATAGTTACACACTTTGGAAAAATAAAAGAAATAAATCACTGTATTATCTCTCTCTGGTTTAACATCTTTACTTTTATGGTCAAATTAAACTTTTTGTCAAATCTGGGAACATAATCTGCCACCTTAATGGCCCACCTTGCCTTAATTTTTGACATTTTTTAGAACTTGGGTCTTTTTGATTCTTCTGCCTTGAGGTGTTCTTTTCTCAGAATTGCATAAATCTGATTAATTCTTGTATTTCAAATTTTAGTTATAAAATCATTTTATTGACATGGCTTTTCCATCTATAGTATTTGACTATCCTAACTAAAAAATTTTTTAATCTCAATTTCTCAGGAAAATCCAGAACTTTTATTTTTAATTTTATAAAATAGTTTAATTTATTGAATATCATCTAATTTATACTTAAAAGTGAATGCCTTGTAAGCCAAATAAAATTGAACATCTGTTAGCCATTTGTGACCCACTGGTGACCAGTCTAAGATTTCTGACCCATCATAATTTCATTATTTGCTTCTTTACATTTATCTCCCATTAGAAAAGACACTCCAGGAAAACAGAGACCTTATTTGACTTGTTCTGTGCTATAGCTTCAGTTGCTCACTTGTGCAGGTATTCAAATACTGGTTGAATAAATGAATCTCAAAACCTGAAGATAATGTTTTAGTATTTATTCATTATCTTTTCCTATAGGTAAACATTAACAAGAACAGTAAGTACAATATGAAATTTTTATAGTACATGCTTTTTCAGTAACTTAATTTCTCACATTTCTCATCCAATATTACTATATATTTTTTTACATTGTAGACTATATGTCATCAGGTTTTATCTACTATATAGAATTGTAATGAAGGCTTTGCTGAATTCTTTCTACCCTCATTACTCTACAGGTTCTCAGCACTTATGTTCATTGTGAATATTTTTTATTGACTTGTGCTTGAATTATAGCTCCTTTTCAGTTTTTTTTCATGGGCCTCTGTTTCCCTATTTAGACTGGATATATTTTAGGACCCAGAACTATGGTCTCAAAGTATGTTTGTGTATGTAGATAAGAGTAAATTAAGGCACAATTGTAATCTGGTTAGATGCATTGTTGACCATCATTTATAAAAAAAGAGAAAGAAACAAGAAAGAAGAAAGAAAGAAAGAAAGAAAGAAAGAAAGAAAGAAAGAAAGAAAAGAAAGAAAGAAGCAAAGAAACAAAGAGAAAAAGAGATAAAGAAAGAAGGGAGGAAGGAAGGAAGGAAGAAAGGAGAGAAGGGAGGAAGGGAGAAAGGGAGGGAGGGAGGGAGAAAAAGAAAAAGACACAATCTGAGCCACTTTTGGAGGCCTGAGTCAAGTTGTTGACCAAGAAACCTGGGTTTTAATTTGAGCACTGATAGTGAGTATGCAGATAGAAATAATCTTTCTGGCTCAACATTGTTTCACGTACAAAATAAAGAAATTAAAGTCAATTGCATTTGAGGAATCTCACACCTCTTTGAGTAGTTATTACCAAGTAAGCCTCCCAAAACAAGTATTGGCAAGGATGTAGAGAAATCAAAACCTTTGTACACTGCTGTTGATATGTAAAGTGGCACCAACTCTGTGGAAAGCAATGTCGAGATACCTCAAAACATTAAAGTTCAAATTATCATGTGATCCAGCATTCCACTTTAGGGTGTGTATTCAAAAGAATTCAAAGCAAGATCTCAAAAAAGTGTTTGTATATCCATGTTTATAACAGCATTATTTAACATGGTCTAAAGGTGGAAGCAACCTAAGTGTCTACAGGGATGGATAGAGATAATCAATTCAACTTTTTAAAGGAAGGAACTTCTGACAAATATTATAGCATAAATGAATCTTGATGACATTTTCCTAATTGAAATAAGCTAGTTGCAACAACAAAAAAACCTGTATGATTTCGTATGTATGAAATACCTAGGTAGTAAAATTCATAGAAAGTAGAATGGTGTTCGCCAGAAGCTGGGGGTAGGAAAAGATGGGCAGTTACTGTTTAACGGGTTCAGAGTTTTAATTTTATAAGATAAAAATAATTCTAAGCATTTATTTATTTTTATTATTTTAATTATTTTTGACAGAGAGAGAGATACAGAGACAGAGAGAGAACTGAACTGGGGGAGCTCCCCAGTTCAGCATATGGGTCCACACGGGCCAGGGCCAGGATTTGATCCTCCGTCCCTGGCGCTGCAAAGTGAGCGCTCAACCCACTGAGCCATCCCGGCTTCCCCAAAAAATAATTCTAGAGATGGTAATGTAGGTTGCACAGCAATGTGAATACTTAATATCACTGAATTGTACATTTAAAATGGTTAAGTTGGTAAATTTTGTCATGTGAATTTTTATACAATTTTAAATAATTTTATCAGAAGATTCTGCTTGACTCACTTTGCAGCACTGCAGACCAGGGATCGAATCCCGGACCCAGCCCGTGCGGAACCATATGCTGAACTGGGAGCTCCCCCAATTCAGTTCTCTTTCTGTCTGTCTCTGTATCTCTCTCTCTCTCTCTCTCTCTCTCTCTCTCTCTCTCTCTCTCTCTCTCTCTCTCTCTGTCAAAAATAAATAAATAAATAAAAATACATTGAAAAAAAAAAAAGAAGATTCTGCTTGTTAGAATGTTTTATAGTTCTATACGCTCTTTTAAAGACCATGCATAGAGCTTTTTGCAGGCTGTTTCTCAGTCTGATAATCTCTCTCCTAAAGAAAACCCTAACTCTGCTACATGGCTGAGCAAATGGTCCTCAAAATCCATCATCTATTTCTCTCAATTCTGGGTTCAGAAGACAAATGAGATTTCTTCTAATTCTTTTCACCCAGATTTCATGTCTTCACTAAAATAAATAAAGTGCTTATTGTACGTTATTTTCTCTTCGACCTTCAAATTCAATTTTTATTTTCCCCTTTTCACTTTGGCTAACACAGTTCATGGCCCTCACTCTCACCACCCACCAAACAAGATCATGGCTATTTTTGTAGGTACTTTATTCTCACATCTCAAAGAATCAACCTTCTCTCTTCTTTTTGCTCCTCTTGCACATTCTGTTCCCCTGAGCTGTGTTCAGCTGTCAGCCTCAGCAATGAGCAGCACTGACTCCCTGAGTTATTAGGGAACACTTGGAGCATCTCTGCAGCACTGGTACTGACAGGTGAACACACGGGAGCAGCTGGCACAGTGGGGAAAGAAGGGGAGGGAGGAAGAGTTATTCACTGCTGTGTATTTATAACTTGGCCCCGAAAGCGGGGATGGCAGTATTCAAATAGGAGAGGGTGAAAAGACATTTTATCCTAATTAAAAAGGTAATTAAGCAACACACCGAAGAATTTAAATCAGGGTTCTTGGTTTTTATGACAGCTCTGATGGTACTATAACTACCTGGAAGCCTTTCTGAAACAACAAATGTTGCATCTTAAGCTCTATTGCTTGCTGAGTGGCCAACTATGGATGACAAATTATAGTAAGAATCCTAAGCAAGAATATCTGACATAAGTAAAGGTCCCTCTCAGAGGAAAACAATGCATGCAATCATGAAATCTCCAGCTAGCCAAGGTTAAAACTATGCTTAAATCATCATCATCACCGACACTTACTGCACCTGTTCTAAACTGGCCCCCTCAATCTGAGCCTCACTTGGATGATATAGTCCGTCTATGGTCCACTTCTTTCTTCTACTAACTGTTCTATCAGAAGTCATGGCCTTCAGTGGGTTCTTGTTTCCAATACATTCAGATTAAATGTAGTTTTATTATTATGTATAAAGCTATTTATTTTAACATTTGATACTTATCTATCTTCCCAACTACTGAAGTTAATATATGAAGTTCAAGTGCAAGACAGATTCTAACCAACTGCTGTCTAGACTTTGAAAATTCCAGAAGTCTCTTATAACTTGGCTCAGGGTCTTGAAACACTAATTTATTTGTATCTTGAAAATGAAGTTTTTTTAATCACATGTTCTTACCAACTTCTGATGTTATGATGTAATAACTACATTATTTTTCATTTATTTAATTTTTAACTCAATTTTAAGTACTAGTTATGCTAACATTGAAATAGTTGTTTTAATTAGATTACTTCTACAACAAATTTATAATACCTTCAAATCTATCTGATGTAATTGTGCTGTACATAAAATACTCATATACTATATGTATACATACATTTTTGCAAATCAAAATATAATATACAACTGTATATATGGATGCATATATAGTATCATTATTTTTGTTAATACAATAATCAATAAAATTTATATAACAAATACCGTATTTTCCGGCATATAAGACGACCGGGCATATAAGACGACCCCCTAATTTTACAGTTAAAACATAGGTTTAGGCCTATATTCGCTGTATAAGACTACGAGGCGTATAAGATGACCGGGCGTATAAGACGACCCCCTAATTTTACAGTTAAAACATAGGTTTAGGCCTATATTCGCTGTATAAGACTACCCCCCACTTTCGAGGCTGTAGTCTTATACAGCGAATATAGGCCTAAACCTATGTTTTAACTGTAAAATTAGGGGGTCGTCTTATATGCCCGGTCGTCTTATACGCCGGAAAGTACGGTATTTAATATTATGCTATTTAATATAAAAATATGGAAGAGCCCATAATAGTCAAAGATGATATGATGATAACATCTTAAGGTGATTTATCAAAATAAAATGTAATCAAAACATTTGGAAGATAATTATTTCTATAAAATAATAGTTTTCATTGATTGGCATTTTTTGGAATGCTTAGATAAAGCAGAATAAGTTAAGAGAATGCTTATAATTATTGCATTTATTTCTTGTAAGAAACAATGTAGCATACAAAGACTTTGTGGTATGATGAACACTAAATTTGTAAACTTATAAATTGACAAGAAAAAGACTAATATCAGCAGTACCAGTCTCAGCTAAGAGGACTTTTCAGAAAATAAATACAGTCAATTCTTATTAGGTTTCATACATTGCCATGAACACTGAATGGGTGAATATTAAACCATTGCTCCAAAGAGAAATACAGGGTTAGGTTCCTGTGAGCCTCTGGTCACAATATTTTCACCAACTGATGAATATATTACCTTGGTTCATCTATGTTTCCATTTAAAGACATGTTATTTAATATGTATTTCTGATTCATTACCAATGAGCTTACAACATTATAGGCCTGCCTGAACAAAGCTTATTGATAATAGTACATATTTTATTTGTAAGGCACACCATAGCCTTCTTGTGCTTAGAAACATTAGACAGCACTCTAGTAATATGTTTGAAGACAATTTTCAACAGCAAAATTACCAAAAATAAGTATAAAAAAGGTAAGAAACTAATATTAAATAGACCTTGAAAAGAACATGTTTATAGTATCAGAGCAGAAATACGGTACAACCTTGTTTGACTTCAGCTGGAAACATGTGCTTTGGGCAACATAATTTTTTCTCTGTTGTATGCACAAATGTACATGACCATGAAAGACCTATTACTACTGATTTGGGGGTAACAAAGCATTTTTTAACAAGTATTTGAATTTGCAAATATACAATCTATAAAAAATGAGTACCTACCTTTCAGTCTTTGGAAAGGTATCGAATTACCATAACAAATTATATTTTTGTTAACACAATAACCTATTTTATCCACCTATTTACATTGATTTTGATTTTATTATACATGTCAAATTAAAAATAAGAGAAATCAAAGAATAATAACTATTTGACAAATGAAGATCCTAAAAGGAATCAAAGTTCTCTGGGGTGTATCTCCACATACTGATTGATTCCAACTTCATTGTCAGTAACTGCATTATTTTTCCATTTTCATTATAGTTGCAATTTCTTTTGAGAAATGTAAATGGAGTCTTATTTTTATGGTGTGAGCTGAATGTCTGAATGGTCTCAGCGGATACACTTGGAATGTGGAGATTTCAGGGGATTCTGGAGGCTGAATCTTCTCATGTCTTTAAAATGAGCAACCTTACTGACTCCACATGTTTAATAGAGAACCTTTTATGATTTCAAAGAGAAATTTGTAATGCCTTTGTCAAGTGTTATAATAAATCAACTAAAAATGTTTTTGAAATAATAAATATGGGTTGTTGCAATGTTAAAGGAATATTTTGATGGTTGGGCTTTACAATCGTCTGATTCTCATGCAAGGATTGTAAACTATGCTTATAGATCTTTTATATACAAAAATTGCATATACACTCAAATATTTTCATCTATAATTCACACAGTGATAAGAAAAATGTATTTTGTGCTTGCTGGAAAGGCTACTTTATTTGTAGTGCCCAAAGGTATATATACTTGGGATCATGTTACTGTTGAAAAATTTGCCTTAATTCAGTTTCATTGAATATCTCTATTGGTTATAGTATATGAGTCCAAGCAAAATGTGGCCCACAGCTTTTGTTTTATAGGCCATCATTTTAGAGTAAATGTCATTTTAGAGAAAAATATCGTTTAGAATTCTTTTTTTCTCAGCAGTACAGTCAGTCAGCTTACCTTATAAGACAGTTCCATATTCACAGATTTAACCAACCACAGATAAAAGAGATTAAGAAGCACAATTGGGGAATACCAGGTTAGCTCAAGAGGTTGAGTGCTTGCCTTGCAACCACAAGGTCCAGGGACTGACCTGGACCATGCCCAGCCCCGGCCTATGCAAACCCATATGCTGAACTCTGGCACAACTGGTTACCACTGGGATGTCAGGGAAGGTTCTCACCTCCCATGTTGGAAGCCCGTAGTTTGGTTCCTACATCCACCCATGTGGAATGAAACTATGCCACAATTAATGATGTACAACTATGGAGACTGCTCTGAGCCCTTCCCCCTTTTCTCTCTCTCTCTTACTTATCAAACAATAAAATAAATCTTAAAAGAGTACAAATTTGCAGTTATAAAATAATCACAGGGATGTAAAGTACAGCATAGAGAGTATAGTCAATAATATTGTAATAACTATGTCTGGTTTGAGGGTGTTATTAGACTTATCAGGGAGATTGTAAGGTTTATAAATGTATAACCATTATGCTCTATACGTGAAACCAATATAATATTGAACAGTAACTGTAATTTAAAAATAAAAGAAAATGCAAACAATTTTTAAAAATTTATTGGGGTGACATTAATTGATATCAATTACATTGTTTCCAGGTGTACAGTTCTACATTACGTTGTCTATACATTGAGTTATGTGCTCACCACCCAGAATCAGCTCACTTTCCATCACCCTGTGTTTGATTCCCCCTGAGGTCATATGTTTCTTGATTCTTTCAGTATGACTTACTTTGCTTAATAAGATGTTTTCAAGGTCCATCCATGTTGTCACAAATTGCTGCATTTCGTCTTTTCTTATTGCTGAGTAGTATTCCATTGTGTAAATGTACCACAACTTCTTTATCCAGTCATCTATCAGAGGACACTTCGGTTGATTCCACAACTTGGCCACCGTGAGCAGTGCTGTGATGAACACTGGGGTGCATACATCTTTGCAGATTAAGGTTTTCAGGTTTTTTGGGTAGATATCCAGAAGAGGGATGGCTGGGTCATATGGCAATTCCATTCATAATTTTTTGAGGAATCTCCATACAGCCTTCCATGGTGGTTGTATCAGTATACATTCCCACCAGCAGTGTATGAAGGTTCCTTTTTCTCCACAGCCTCTTCAGCACTTGTTATTCCTTGTCTTGTTGATTATAGCCATTCTAAGAGGTGTGAGGTGGTATCTCATTGGGGTTTTAATTTGCATTTCCCTAATTGCTAGTGATGTTGAGCATTTTTTCATGTCTGTTGGCTGTTTGTATGTCTTCAGGAGAGAAGTGCCTGTTTAAGTCCTCTGCCCATTTTTTAATTGGATTGTTTGTTTTTTGTTGTTGAGTTGTATGAGTTTGGCAATCTGGGACCTTCTGTGGTTCCATAAGAATCTGATAATTTTTTTTTTAATCTATTTCTTGAAAGAATGTCTGTGGGACTTTGATGGGAATTGCATTAAATCTGTATATTGCTTTGGGTATTATGGCCATTTTAACTATGTTCAGTCTTCCAATCCACGAACATGTAATATCCTTCCATTTCTTTGTAACTTCTTCAATTTCTTTTAATAGTGTCTTATAGTTTTCTGTGTATAAGTCCTTCACATTCTTTGTTAAGTTTATTCCTAAGTATTTTATTTTTGTTTTGATCATAAATGGTATCATTTTTCTCATTTCTTTTCCTGAATTTTCATTGTTTGTGTATAAAAAAGCTGTGGAATTTTGTACATTGATTTTGTATCCTGCAACTTTATTGTATTCATTTATTATTTCTAACAGTTTACTGGTGGAGTCTTTGGGGTTTTCTATGTAAAGGATCATATCATCTGCAAAAAGTGACAGTTTAACTTCTTCATTTCCAATTTGAATACCTTTTATTTATTTTTCCTGCCTAATGGCTCTGGCTAGGAGTTCCAGCACTATGTTGAATAGCAGTGGTGACAGGGGATATCCCTGTCTCATTCCTGATTTTAGAAGAAAAGGTTTCAGTTTTTCCCCATTTAGTATGACATTCGCTGAGGGTTTGTCATATATGGCCTTTATTATATTGAGGTATTTTCCTTCTATACTCATTTTATTAAGTGTTTTGATCATAAATGGATGTTGTATCTTGTCGAATGCTTTTTCTGCATCAATTGATATAATCATATGGTTTTTATCTTTAATTTTGTTTATGTGGTGTATCACATTGATTGATTTGCATTTGTTGAACCATCCTTGTGTCCGTGGAATAAATCCCACTTGATTGTGATGTATAATCTTTGTGATACATGGTTGTATTCTATTTGCTAGTATTTTGTTTAGGATTTTTGCAGGGGTGTTCATCAGAAATATTGGTCTATAGTTTTCCTTTTTTTGTGATGTCCTTGCCAGGCTTTGGTATTAGGGTAATGTTAGCCTCATAGAATGATTTGGGAAGTCTTGCTTTTTCTTAAATTTTTTGGAAAAGTTTGAGGAGGATGGGTGTTAGTTCCTCTTTGAAAGCCTGGTAAAACTCGTTTGTGAGGCCATCTGGTCCTGTATTCATTCTTTTGGGGGAGATGTTGGATAATTGTTTCAATTTTCTTACCTTTGATTGGTCTGCTTAGGTTATCCAGTTCTTCTTGATTAAGTCTAGATAGACTATATGTTTCTAAAAACTTGTCCATTTCTTCTAGGTTGCAAAATTTGGTGGCATATAATCCTTCATAGTATTTTTGTATGATCCTTTGTATTTCGGTGGTATCCGTTGTACATTCCCCTCTTTCATTTCTAATTTGGATTATTTGTGTGTTTTCTCTTTTTCCGTTGGTGAGTCTAGCCAGGGGTTTGTCAATTTTATTAATTTTTTCAAAGAACCAGCTCTTTGTTGTATTGATTTTTTTCTATGTTTTTAAATTCTCTAATTTATTTAGTTCTGCTTTAATTTTTATGATTTCCTTCCTTCTGCTGGCTTTGGGTGTTTTTGTTCTTTTTCTAGTTCTTGAAGATGTGATATTAGGTTGTTTACTTGTAATTTTTCTTGTTTCTTGAGAAAGGCCTATAGTGATATAAATTTCCCTCTTATTACTGCTTTTGCTGCATCCCAGTAATTTTGGTACCAGTATGTTGTATTTTTGTTGTCATTTGTTTCTATGTATTTTTTATTTGTTTCTTTTATTTCTTCTTTGATCTAGTCATTTTTTAATAACATGTTGTTTAATCTCCATGTATATGTGATTTTTCTTGCTTTTTGTAATTGATCTTCAATTTCAAAGCTTTGTGATAGGAGAACACACTTGGTGTGATTTTGATCTTCTTAAATTTGCTGAGGCTAGCTTTATGTCCCATCGTGTGGTCTATCCTTGAAAATTTTCCATGTGCACCAGAAAAGAATGTATAGTCCTATGTTTTAGGATGAAGTGTTCTGTAAATGTCAATTATGTCCAGTTGCTGTAATGTATCATGTAAAGCTGATATTTTTTTGTTTACTTTCTGTTTGAATTATCTGTCCATGGCTGTCAATGGGGTGTTTAAGTCCCCTACTATAATTGTGTTTTTGTCAGTTTCTCCTTTTAGAACTGTTAGTAGTTGCTTTGTAAATTTTGGTGTTTCTTGGTTGGGGGCATATATATTAATAAGTGTAATATTTTCTTGTATTGTCCCCTTTATCATTATGAAATGTCCATTTTTATCTTTTATTATTTTTTTATCCTGAAGTCTGCTTTGTCAGATATAAGTATGGCTACACCTGCTTTTCTCTTGGTGCCATTTGCTTAGAGTATTTTTTTCCACCCTTTTACCTTGAGTCTGTGTTTGTCCTTGTGGCTGAAGTATGTCTGTTGTAGGCAGCGTAAGGTTGGTTTTTGTTCTTTAATCCAGTTTGCTACTCTGTGTCTTTTTATTGGTGAATTCAGTCCATTTACACTTAGGGTTATGACTGATATATGAGGATTTCCTATAGCCATTTTATCTTTTGTTTTCTGGTAGCTTTTTTTTTTTTTTTT
>PVKE010044794.1:0-12868 GCA_004027555.1 Craseonycteris thonglongyai | reverse complement strand
GCAAAAATTTCATTTAATTTCATTAAATAAAATATGTTCAAAAGTTATTTTGAAATTATGTACTTAAGCTTGTACCACGCAAGTTGAATAATAAGCTATTTTAAAGAATATGTGTTCTAAGGATGAAGATTCAGGAAAGGGTCTCCAAAATAAGAAAAAAAAAAAGAAAACAAGAGAGAAGAAACACAAACAGATGGAAAATGCTATAACTATAGATGTAAATATTCCAAGGGTTAAATGAATCAGTCATTTGCAAGGTGATGGAGAATTTCCTAAGGGATTTTTCTGCACAGAGAAGAGTTCCTGGTTTAATATCAAGAAACTCTGATGATTTACTTTCCACTAGGTTAGAAAAGACATTTTCTTTACAGTTTTATTTTTGCCACATGTTCCATATTTTATGCAGGAGATATTTTGCTGTAATTTTCTCTAGCTAATGTAGCTATTATTTTTTAATTATTCCCCAGAGCTAATTAACTTCAGTTGGTTTAGATCTTATTATCTTACCTTATGGCTTTATACTCTTCTAATTGCTTGAACAATGCTTTCTGTCAGAAGAGATGGTTTTATTCAGAATATTTAGAGCATTAAATTAAGTTCAACAAAACTTTAATTGAGATTCTAATATGTGAAAGGTATAAAAATCTAATAAAATTAAAATAAAGTGGTTGTATTGGTTTTGGAGATAGAAATATATCTTTAAAATTAATATGATAGTGAAGTCTGATATTCAAATTTTGTTATAAATACAAAACATGAAGCTAGTATATTATTAGATGTAGTCTCTAAAGGGAAAAAGGGATTATATCTAAATAATTTAATATTTCTCATTTTCCCTTAAGTTCTGTGAGTAATTCAGCTCATTACGAATAGAATTTGGAGGAAGTTACGTGGCCTTTGAGTTTAATGTTAATTAGTTTACTATGGTTTCTGGCAATTAATTTTAAAGAATGGATCAATGAATTGTATCTAGAACTAAACACACATTATATGATGTGAAAGATTAAAAAGTGATTTATTTTTAAAAATTTCATACTATGACAATTTTTAATTTAAGTGGCAACAGTTCAATTACTGTTTCTTAATGTATAGGCTACTGATTCTAGTTTAAATTGTATATTTTTGTATATAAAGGTGACAGTTTATTTGGTATTAGGTAAAAGATATGAAACTGTCCCACAATTTACTCATATCTGTTTGGCTTTACCCAGTCACCACATCAATTTTCTTTACTAACAGTAGAAAATATGTAAATATCTTTCCACATTAAAAAAAACACAGCTATAACCAAAATGCAAAATTGTTTATAAAATTTAAGTAATTGATTCTCATGTAATTTATTCACATACTAAATTAATCTATTCACAAAATATCTCACCAGTTTTATATAAAAGTTAATGGCCTAATTCCACAGACAAGAAAAAGATAAGAGAGAGAGAACTAGAAATTATGCAAATTAAAAATAAGTAAATAACAATAACTTTGTTCAAAATTTACTTTCTTGGTAAGGAAGCTTCTTGAATAAGAATCAGAATGTGTATTTTTTATAATATTTTTGTAAAGCATTTTTGTATATACATCATCTTTGAAATCAATCGAGGTTGTTTTTCTTTTGATAGAAAATGTTGCAAACCTTGTCAGTGATACAAAAAGAATCAGGGCCACCTATAGTTAGCTTTGTCCATTAGAAGTGAGCTATGTTGTACAACACAAGAGTTCTCCAAGATTCTTTATTGGGATTCATATAAATAAGTTCTTTAGGTTAAATCTGACTAGGTCTTCCTTTTAAGTATTTTTAGGTCAATATCTGAATAACTCATTCTGTGCTCAATTTTAAAGATATTTCAGCAGAACCAGTAATCAGGAGTTCTGTTGTAATTCCAGAAATTTAGAGATATTGTCCTAGAAGAATTTGGCAACATTTTGTCATTATCACCTTAGCCTGGAAGAAGCACTTCTTATAGAATTTAGAACTTTATGTAGTTGTCCACCCCAGACTTTTCTCCTATTAGGGAGTTGGACAAAATAACTTACAGTTTATCATAACTACCAAAAATGATGTCATAAGGCCCTATGTGAGAATGTTTATTCCTTCTTAAGGCCATAGATACCGCCCCAAGTAAATCAATTCACCAATAAGCTCTATAAAGAAGTTCTAAGGGTAAGCTATCTTTCTCAAAATTCGGTTAAGGGCTTTGAAACATGTTCTCTGGAAAAACTGACAAACTTCTATGTACTAAAGATGAGGTTAAAATTCTCTTTCCATTTTTTGACATATTTCTTAAAATTCAAGACCCTGTCTCTGATAAAGTTGACGACTTTTAGGACAGTAGACAAATATTCTCTCAAAATTTCTGGCAGTGTTGTTATGCCCATTGTATGCCAATTTAGAAAGCAGTGACTCACAGGCTTATGTGGAGCTCCTTTCTTAACCAAGACAGCAAACCTATGTATGTTGCCAGGCTTCACAGATACTCCGTCTGTGCTATAAGTTAACAAGCCTTCTCTTCCAAGCTAAATTTTCCTTGGCAAATAAATTTTTCACATATTCTAGGATTGCCAGTGGCCCTTGTAATATTCAAAGGGGACCTAGAAAATAGGCAATCTTTGTTAATGCTATAAAAATAGTACATCATAATAGAAATGCCAACAATTTTGTATAAATCATGAAAAACTTATTTTGCTCCAAGTTCATAAGCATCATCATAGTCAGTCTCAAAGAAGTTTTTTATTTTGATTGAAATGTAATACTTAAAAAAAAACACCCAAATATTTTTATATTAAAAAGCCTAAATTAAGTACAAATGTATCCCTTTTATATCAAGTTTTCTTCTTTTGACAGTAACTTTGATTTCATTTTCATGTTGGACATTTTCAAGATGGACATTTTTATTTTTGGTCTCACTATAATTTTGTTGTACATTAAACACTAATTATGTGTTCTGTATATTTAATTATAAATACATAGGCGTTAGATATTCAGAGAAGGATTGGGCTTAAAATAGTTTAGGAATATGCAAAGGTAAAGGAACGTGCAAAGGTAAAAATTGGAAAGTGCTCATGATATTTTAAGGAAAGTGGGTAGTTCAATGGAGTGAAAACAACTTACTTAGACAATGAGAGAGAGCAGAATTCCAGAATAGTGTTAATGAACAAGTTCTCAAAATCAATCGACCAAGTGAAAAACAAAAACAAACAAAGATTTATTCTATTTCATTGTTTTAATTACAAAAAAAAATAGTTTTATGTCAACTGAAAACAAATTATTGTATCACTCTGAACAAATTTAGAATATTGCAGGTTGTTATTATTTAAGGTCAGATCTGCAGGCTTTTTGGGGACAGAAGGTGGTGATTCCAAGATGGTTCACACAGACCGGCTGCAAGTTGGTGCTGAATTTCTTGGCAGGAGATTTCATTTGTTCTCTATGTGAACCTGTTCATATCAGGTCCAGAATGTCCTAGCTTCCCTCATGGTAAGCAGCTCAAGAGAGCACAAGATAGAAAATAGAATGTCTTTTAAGACCCAGCCTCAGAAGTACATGTCGTTTTTACCTAGTAGCCTGTTGGAGACACAGTCATTTCTATTCAGTGAAGGAAAGAATAGGGCATGAATGCCATAAGGGCACGAATACCAGTAGGCAGATTAATTGAGAGCTGTTTTGGAAGCTGACTACTATATCTAATAATGGAAAATCACTTTCATCACAAAAGTGGAACACCTGTAATAGTCACTAATAGAATAGTAAAAGTATTTCTTTTTTTCATGTCAAAATTTACTACAGAATAATCTAGTTCTTTAAGGGACTGGAGAAAGTAAACTAATAAACCCAACAACTTAACTTTCAGTGAAATTTGCACAGATGATAAATAATTATTTGTTCCTTTATTGAAATTTGAAACTGTATGGATCACAGAATTTAATAACAATTGTTCCCAACTTGAGATTTACAATCAATTTAAATGAAGCTTATCATTTTTATAATAGAAATAAGTATATTTTAAATATCAATAGGTCATATGTATTTCTGCCAATTTATTTATAAAACATTTGGTTTATTTAGTATTTTAATTTACTTTTCCAATAAAATTTTAATTTAAATCATTATATTTAAATTTAATTTTATATATTGTATTTTAAAATGTTTATGATTTTCTTAATATGTTTTACCTTTTCCTATTTAGAATAGAAAAATACTACTTTGTCTAAAAAATTGATGGACTTTAAGAGAATCAAATATTATAATGTAATTGAAATTTATTTTTATCCTAGATTTGCAGTCATTTTTCTGCACAAAAATGTAACAATACACAACTATCTATAAATAAACAAAAAATCTTTCTACCAGACATAGTAGCAAAACATGTTAAGTGCTTTCCTCTAGAGGCTGATATATATATACATATAGTACTTCATGAATTAGGCTACAGTTCAGTTCAGAATGTTTTAACCTTTCTGACAGCAAGTTTGAATGGATACACACATACTCACACAAATCCAGCTATAAACACTTCTATTTTTCACATTACATACACACGCGCGCACACACACACATGTGGCCTTAGTGATTCAAACTTGCTTTTAGGTTAAAACAGGTTGAAATGTAGCCTAATTTAATTTGAAGTGCAATAAAATGTAATGCACAAGCAATTCAGTTTTTATTAATTCCCTGCAATGTATAAAACTTGGAATACAAATAGGACTAGGAGGTAGTTTTTAATCACAAAATGTTCGCCTGTTCATAGGGGAAGCTGACATGTGCATATTTAAGTCAGCTCCCTGGTTAAGGTTTTGTGTATTGGGAACATGCAGAGAGATGGTGAAAACACAGAGGAATGTTCTTGAGGCTAAATGCTCTCTGCTGTTGTGCTTTGCATCCAAATCAAAAATATGTGCGAACAACTTTCTGTTCTACAATTTTAGATGATTACTTTGTTTTATGTGCAATCATAGAAAAACTTAGCTTCCAACTTAGCTTTACAGCCTTACTACATGAGGTCATGTAAACATATTTTTGCACTTTCTATTTCCTCAACCTTGAATAAAGTTTTTCAAATTCTTTCTGAGGCTGAATCACTTTCATCTCTCATTTTCAGTTTACATGTCACTTTCTCAGATAAATATTAAAGACTAGTCTGTCTAAAGTGCGTTCCCACATTATTTTCTATTTCATAATTCTATATATTTCCTTAATAAAATTGCACAATCTGTAACTCTCATCCTTATTTCTGATGACTTTGCTGGCTGCATTATTAGAGTGGAAAATCAGCATATGTGATTTGGAGCAGGTGGTATAGAAATCATACTTGGAAGAATCTCTATTCTGAGATGTCTTTTTTTGTTGTTCTTTTAAGGTTGTTCAATCACTTGATTTAATTTTTCAAAATGTCTAAAGAATATGGTAAAGGCAGAAAGAAACAAGCCTTCTGAATATGCTTCCACTTTGGAGATGTCACAAGATTAACCACTGCAGTTTGAAGGAAAGATTAGAAAACGTATCCTAAAGGCAACACTATTTCTTATCAGGTCCCTAAGGAATTTTTACTCCATAGGAGAATCAAGATTTGTTCATGCCTGCTCTCCTAATTCCATCCATTCATCAATTATTTAATGGTTGCTCTCTATAGAATAGTTGAAACTTGAAGGAACTTATACATTTAAAGGAGTGATAAATTACATGCAGATCTATTCAAAATACAGGGTTGAAAGGGAAGCACGCAAGTAAAAGGAATGCAGTTCTTTTTGCCTCTCGCAATGTGCTCTTAAGCAATTCGTTAGAGGCTTCCGTTTTCTGATATGCAAAAAAAAAAAAAAAAAGTTGTGGATGAAATGACTCCTAATGTTTCTTTAACTTTAACATACTGTAATATAATATGAATTATAACAAAGAAAATGTCCTATGAGAATGCAGTGCTGTTCATACCACTACTGGGAGGGAATACAAAATAAAAGCTTGAAGAAACAAATTTTGTGTTTGAGTGGTCTCAAGGATGCGTAGGATGGCTAGATTTTGAAACCCTAGAGAACAAAGTGGAAAATGAGAGATAGGGAAGGGCATTGAAGGTAGATGGAAGCATGGAGCCAGGAAAAACAGAAGTGAGTCAAAGTAATAAGAAGTAGTTGTTTCATTTTTACTGCCTCATGTTACATATAAGTCTAGTTTCTGGAGGACCTTGAACACATTAAATTTCTTTCCATGTAAATGTAGTGTGCTTATACACTTAGTGCTATCTTCTTCTATACAGACTATTTTGTCTACTTGAGGGAAGAAATAAATACTTAATGGTCACCAGTATATAATAAAAGTTGTAAGTATTGAGTGTCTATTGATAAGTCAAATGCTTATTAGGGTATTAATAATAACCCTTGTGAATAAATTTCTCAAGTTGAAAAATTTGATTTCTATCTTTTCTCATGTCTTTAATACATAGGGATTGAATCATTACTTATAAGAGTAATACTCCCTGTGAATTTAAAATAAGTACTGATGTACTAATCAAATTCAAACTATCAAAAATAAATCTGGGGGAAGCCAGGATGGCTCAGTGGGTTAAGCGTTCACTTTGCAGCGCTGGGGACCGAGGATCGAATCCCGGTCCCAGCCCGTGTGGAACCATGTGCTGAAATGGGAGCTCCCCCAGTTCAGTTCTCGCTCTGTATCTCTCTTTCTCTCTCTCTCTCTCTCTCTCTCTCTCTCTCTCTCTGTCAAATATAAATTAATTAATTAAAAATATATATATATATAAATAAATAAATCTGATATCTATTTGAGCATCACATAGTATTATGAAATACTGGAAAGCTTTTTTAGAGTTCTGATAGATTACTGATAATTTACAAAATTCATATATACCGTTATCTGAATGATGCATGGTATCAAGTTATATTAATTGTTTTATTTTAAAATATGCATATTTATTTTTCAATATATGCTATTTAAAAATCATGGATAGATCTAATTTTAGGAAATGTACTTATTTAGCAATTACTCATTAGAATCAAATTACCTTTCTTTAGATTTTAAGTCTTTTTCTGTTTCACTTTTTCATTTACTTACATACTAGATTACAAAGAGGTACTCAGGGAAAGCCGGGATGGCTCAGCGGGTTAAGCACTCGCTTTGAAGCCCCAAGAACCAAGGATTGAATCCCAGCTCCAGCCCAGACAGACCCACATGCTGAACTGGGGTGTGCCTCCCGAATGTGGTGAGGCCCCCAGTTCAGTTAAAAACAACAACAACAACAACACAAAGAGGTACTCAGAGATAAATATTAAAATTGTTTTCTAATTATTTAACTTTGAATATCTTATTAATACTAAACCTCATTCTTACTCTGTGTCTTTGAAATGCTTCATGAAATGATTGAATATATTTTAAAGGCTAAGAACAGATTGCTGGTATGGGGGTGGGGTGCTGCAAAAACTAATCTTTAAAATGAACTTGGGCAGAGGCCAGAAATATGAGAATGCTCAATTTAAAGTACCCCAGCTGTTTTTGTTGTAAGTGTGGGAGGATGGTGAATTTTTTCTTACGATCTGTGCACCATTCTACCTATTTAAAAACAACAGATATTAGAGGGGGATAGATGTTTATAGGTCACAGGCTGAATTCCAGCTACTCTATAATATAGCATTCCAATATTTTGCCTGCAATATTTTTCTTGGGTTCGTATTATAGAGCTTATGACCATTATTATGATTCATTTGTTATACATTGAATTTCTAACTGGCAAATGTCCTTATTTTGAATTATTATTACCGTACTATAATGTCTGGCACATTTGAATTGTTTTTATTCTCGTAAAATAAAGTATGTTACATACAGAGCTCTGTAAAAGTTAGAAAGTACTTTTCTTTACTATTGGGAAAAGATTTACATCTTACTCTCCTTTGACTTATTTTTAGTGGTCAAAATTTTTAAACAACTAAAGATTATTTCTGCTAACTAAATCGAATCATTTACCTGCTTTAATCAATTGTAAAACAGATGCCTATTGCTTCAGGTCATTTGTGTGGCTATAATCTAGAACCTGTAATTTATTTATTATTTTGAAGAATTGCAGTGACCTAAACTCAGTGTCATTGAACTGAACGATCTTCTCTTTATGACATCAATTTATTGTTTCTTGTATAATACCTTACCATTATATACACTTACTTTTCTCAATTTTTCTCTTTGTTCTCTTGGCTTTGTTTCTCATGATGCATCGTTTTCAAAATACTTAATTTTTATTATTTTATTATTTAAATGTCAAATGTATTTCCTAGAGTTTCAATAGTTATTTTCCCTCCAACACTACCCTTTGTTCAGGTATGTAACATTTATATTACTCAGAACTAAGGCTGCTTATTTCAGAATTGAACAATTTTCATAGTTTACCAAAGGAATTCACGTAAGATGAAATCATATTTCGTCACAGTCCCACAAAATATACCTGGACTTATTTTGTCATTTTAAGATATTATTCAGACCTTTATAGATAGGCTCATACAAAAGTATTTAAATTTTCTTCTAACCTTTCCTATACTGCTCTCTCCATGTTCTTCCATGTTGGATATTAAATTTGATCTGTTACTAATAATAGAGAAACCTATGAAATTTGGCATATTAGGATGCCCTACAAAGGAAAATAAAGATAAATATTGACTTATCAAATTTGGTAGTTTCTAGTTTTAAATAGACTCTTTGATCTAATGTTAGTGTTTTTCACATAATAATATTTTATCTTTCTGCTACTAGGATGAACTATCAAGTGGTCATTAATGTATATATTTTTTCAAACCACTAGAGAGATTTTGAAGAACTTTTTTGCACCAATTATAAAAAGAATAAGATATTTTAGTATTACATACTTGTGATGCAGTTATGTTATGCAGAATGAGTTCAGACTTATGTTGAGAAGGTGAAAAAGGGAAAGCTGGAATGGATCAGCAGGTTGAGCGCTCGTCTTATTTCCCCTGGAACCAAGGATCAGATCCCAGCCCGGGCCCTTGTGGACTCATATTCTGAACTGGGCTCACTGCAGGAGGCCCCCTGTCAGTTCCTGCCTTGAGCAGCCTTGTGCCAACCTGTGCAATGAAACTATGTAGAAAACTAATGAGGGGAAGCTGGGATGGCTCAGTGGGCTAGGTGCTCACTTTGCAGCCCTGGGGACCGAGGATCGAATCCCGGCCCTGGCCCGTGTGGACCCATGTGCTGAACTGGGGAGTACCCCCAGTTCAGTTCTCACCAGGGCGAGACCCCGGCCCAGTTCCTGCCCTATGCAGCCCTGCCCACCTGTGGAATGAAACTATGTGGAAAAACCAATGATGTGCAATTATGGAGGTTGTTCTGGGCCCTCCCCCTTCTCTCTGTCTCTGACTCTGTATCTCTGTCTCTGTCAAAAACAATAAATAAATCTTAAAAAAAGAAAAAAAAAGAAAAAAAGAAAACTAATGACATGCAACTATGGAGACTGCTATGGGCCCTCCCCCTTCTCTGTGTCCCTATTTCTCTCTGTCTGTCAAAAACAATAAAAATAAGACTTAAAAAAAAGAGAGAAGGTGAAAAAAAACAAACAAACCTCAATTAGCACGTGATGGCAAACACATAACTGTGTGGTTTTTAGTAGTGCCGACACTGTTATGCTAGCTTTTAGCTACAGAATATACAGTTCATTTTTGGAATTCTATATTCAATTCAACTTTTACCTTTTTTTTACTTGAGATAAATATATCTTTGCTATACATCATGAATTTATTTAAATTATTTGAGAATAATGTACAAGGAAACTTCTATATTTATTTCAACTATATTCTCTAACATTTATATTTATCTTAATATATTCTTACTCTATATGTTAACACAGGTTTAGTGAGTGTATCGGTCAGGATACCAAAAGCAAGGCTAGTTATTTCAAACAGAGAAGATTTGATAAAGGAAACAATTTACAAAATTATTGGAAATGTTGGGAGGCCAAAAACAGAAGTATGAGATACTCCAGGGATTAGTAATTCTAGGGGAGAAAATGTTGTGAAGAAAACTCAGGAGTAATTCACAGCATCTGTGCTCACCTGCAGACCACAGAGGAGAAGACTTCGTGGCTTCAGCCAGGTTAGGTCTCGTAATGGACTGGACAGCTGATACTCGTTCTAGGGATATGTAGCCTGGTAGGTTGCCCCCTAAAAAGAGAAGGGAGTGCAGATTCATGTGTATGACTAGGTATGCTTAGAAAAAGTGAAACTCTACAGAATACGCAAGTTAGTTTTATCCCCATCACTATCCCTCATACTGGTTTGAAATATTACAAGAAGCAGACACGTTCCATGTTACCTAGGATAGATCCTTTGAATTTTTTGGATGGTCTAAAGTAATAATAGTGTCTTGGTCACATTTAGTCAGAAATCATGTATATGTTCAGAGAAAATATACCACTACTACTAGGGAAGTATAATACACAAAATTCCAAATTTATTTCTCCAGCTTTGGCATGATTTGAATTTGTAGTCTGTCATGGAAAGGAGAGTATGAGGATGGGCAGGTGAATGATTCCCGTTTTCTTGTCTAGTGCTTATGCAATTTGTGAACTTTCCTGAGTTGATGAGAGAGAGGATGAACTAAAGGAGGGATAAGAAGCAAATAAGTTATTTTTTTATTTGTGCCATTGTGATCTGATATCAGTGTTCTCTGTTCTTGGCAGATGTCCAAAATTAATACTTTCTTGAATGTTTTCTTTTTTAAAAAAATATTTACGTATTTATTTATTTATTTATTTTATTTTTGACAAGGAGAGAGAGAGATACAGAGACAGATAGAGAACTGAACTGGGGGAGCTCCCAGTTCAGCATATGGTTCCGTACGGGCCAGCGCCGGGATTCAATCCCCGGTCCCCGGCACTGCAAAGTGAGCGCCTAACCCACTGAGCCATCCCGGCTTCCCTTTGAATGTTTTCTAAGGACATACCTACACTGGAACTATGCAACTTCACTTTTTTTTTTTAATGCAGAATATGTGTTCTCTGACCAACTTCTTTTGTCTTTTCCCCTCATTCTATAGTATATAAGTTCACCATGGGCCAAGAAGCATTTTTTTTTTTTTTTTGGATAGAATGCCTCTAAGTCATCTTCAGCTTATTTTCTTTCCATTATGATGTACAAATGGTCCAAATACTCATGCCACCTTGCTCTGACAATCCCAGGAAATGTGGGATTCCTTACATGGTCAGCTCACCTTGCCCTGTGGATTGAGGAACAAGGCCCTTTCATCCATTAGAAGTGAAGACCTACAAGCATTTCTCAAAAAAATATGTTCTCTCACAGTCTCTTCAATATCTATCATATTCCCAAGGGGAAATTGGTCTGGGGTCACAGAACCAGTATTTGACTTCTCTCTTAGAAGCAATAGCACATAAGTGACTTAGCATCTTGCTTTGAAACATCAGGGTGCCTTGTTATTCATTTTTTAGTCCTCCATTTTTGAATATGCATGCAATTCAACAAGAAAAACATTTTATTTAATAGAATACACAATTTCAAGGCATACAAGAAAAACTGTAGAAGAAAACAAAAGACATAGATTAGAAATAACATAAAAAATACAAAGTATAAAATATTGAATAAATTTATACTCAAGATAAAAAAGGTACTACAGATATATATTAACTGAGAATTAAACACATGAAGAAGAAATCTGAATATTAGCAAAACATGCTTAAATAGTACCTAAAGGAACAGAGGAAGGAAATTAAGGACAAAGGACTGGGAAAATAGGATTGGGATTCAATGTATTACAAAAAAAATTTACATATATATTTTTTTATTGTTAAATTTATTGAGGTGTCATTAATTGATATCAATTACATTGTTTCCAAGTGTACAATTCTACATTACATTGTCTATACATCACATTATGTGCTCACCACCCAGAATTGGCTTACTTTCCATCACCATATATTTGATTCCTCTTCCCTACTACCCCAAAAAAATTTTTAAAAGAATTGATAGCCAAAGCTAAATTTATATACTAAAATGTATTTTTTAGATTTTTAAAGGTTTATTTTATTGTTTATGACAGAGAGAGAGACAGAGCCAGAGAGAGACAGAGAAGGGGAATGGCCCATAGCAATCTCCATAGTTGTATGTCATCAGTTTTTGACATGGTTTCATTCCATACAGGTGGACAGAGACTGTGCAGGATGGGAGCCCTGCTGGGGACCTCCCGCATGGAAGGCACACCTCCTCAAGCCAGGGGTCAAATCAGTGGGCAAGAACCAAACTGGAGGCCTCCCGCATGGGAAGCACACCCAAGTTCTGCATATGGGTCTGCATGGGCCGGGGCTGGGATTCAATCCTCGGTCCCTGGGACTGCAAATTGAGCATTTAACCTGCTGAGCCATTCCGACTTCCCCTAGAGTGTATTTAAATTATTTCATTCTTAAATTAACTTTTAGCTTAAATATGTGCTATTTTTTCGGTAGGGAAAACTGAAATTCTCAGACAAATGCCTTTTTTGTAACAAATTCCAATTAAAACTAAATTGGAATTGGCTATTAGGTTAATGGCCAGAGAGGGCATAGACTTTGATTGGGTCTACCTTAACTCATAGTAGTAGTTAGTGGAGAGAAGAATGTAAAATATTATGAAAACAATGTCCTGGAAAGAGTTGCAAGATAGTATTTGGATTGGATTTAATATTTAAAGAAATTTAAAGTGCTGTTTTTGACAACTTTAATTGGAATTCTCTTTTAAATTCATCGTAATTTAGTCACACATTTCACTCATTACAAGAACCTTGTAATAGTCACTAGGTTTTGCTTCTTTCTTGAATGCATATGTACACACATAGACACACACAGACTCTCACTCTTGCTCTTGCTCTCCTCTCTCTCTC
>PVKE010044793.1:0-12869 GCA_004027555.1 Craseonycteris thonglongyai | reverse complement strand
AAAATTTATCGATTTGAGACATGAATTAGAAAGTATTGAAAGAGATAGGTTAGCTGGGTCAACACTGAACAATGCAGAAAATGAAGTTCTGAAAACATGGAATTCCTTGCCTGAAAATTTTCAGTGTTTGAAAAATGTAGCAGTGGCAGTACTCTCGATATTTTCCTCTACTTACTCATGTGAATCATTATTTTCAATTATGAACCTAGTCAAGTCTGATTTTAGGAATAGTTTAACTGATGACTCTAATGCAGCTTGTGTAATGTTAAAAACAACAAAATATAAACCTGATGTGAGTCATCTGTCTTCTTCTTCACACCAACAGAAATCACACTACCAATGATAGAGGATTCTTTAATTTTCATGGGTACTCTGTGCATTTGATGACTAATGTTTATTATTATAATTTAATTCTGTCACATGTTTTTTTTCCTTTTTGTTTCATATAAGTTATAATTTTATTATAATACCATGTTATTCTACACCGAATAAAAATATAATAAATGACTGATAGAGATTTTCTATGGTATTGATTTTATATAATTACCTTTGTTATGCACTCTAATAAAATATTTAAACTTCAAAATAAATAATTGTGAACACCATTTTAAAAATTATTTTTTTTTGTTATAAAAACATCCTATGCCTCTTATAGACATAAAAATAATCGATACCTCTATCTCACTCTATGGGTTGGCGCACGAGTTGAGCGAGTACAGTGTTCCCTCATTTTTCACGGTTAATGGGGACCAGAGCCTTCCACGAAAACTGAAAAACCGCGAAGTAGGATTTGCCCCTAGGAATTTTCTCATTGGTCGATGTCGCACCGGAAACCAATCACGCACCTTTATGAGAGCCCGTGGTATGTATGCTGAGTCAACTCATCTCTTTGTTTGACATGCAGGGATCCTTCTCTCTCATGCATCAACATGAAACAACGCTCCTTTCCGCAATGTGGTGGCCAACATGGTTGTATTTTTTCATTTTTATTTTTTGATGAATATTTTGGGAAAACCCGCGAAGCACTGAAGCCGCAAAACATGAAGCGCGAAGTGGCGAGGGAACACTGTATACTCTTATTTCATAAACTTTGGCACTCAATCGCCAAAACGTTCACCACCCCTGCCCTAGGTACTCGATTCCCAGAAGAACTTCTCCAAGGCACATTATACTATAGATGTCAAAAATCAGAGACAGAAAAAGAGTCCTGAAGGCAGCCAGAAAAACAAACAAACAAAAACACTAGAATAAAAACATCAAAAAAAAACAACCACCCCCAAACCCCACCATAGCATACAAAGGCAAGCCTATAAGACTGTCATCAGATTTCTCAACAGAAATTCTACAAACCAGGAGAGAATGGAATCAAGTATTCAAAATGTTGAATGAAATAAACTACTAGTCAAGTGTCATCTACCAAGCACAGCTATCCTTTAGATATAAAGGAGAAATAGAAAACTTTTCAGACATATAGAAACTGAGGGAATTTTCTAGTACAATGCCAGCATTTCAAGAAATACAGCAGGAGGCTATTGGACCTAAACAAAAAGTAAAAATAAATAGGGATAAACTGGGACAAGAAAAACATAAAAGTGGAGGAAGTGAAGGTTTAAACTTCTAAACAGATTAAGATAGGAAGCACTCTTAAGAAAAGGGACCACTCATTATATAAAACTTCCTTTTGCATTAACTTCATAGTAAGCAGTCAAAAATAATGTAGAAATGAGACACATTATATCAAACAAAAGAAAAAGAAAAAAAAGAGGAAACAAAGAAAAAAAATTATAAACACCATAAACTAATGTGAAAGAAAATAGCAAAGAAGCAATTGAAATAAATAGAACTACCAGAAAACAAATGATAATATGGCTATAGGAAATCCTCTTATATCAATCATCACCCTCAATGTAAATGAACTGAAATCACCAATAAAAGACACAGAGTAGGAAACTGGATTAAAAAACAAAACCCCAACTTATGTTGCCTAGTACAATCACTTCACCCACAAGGACAAATACAGACTCAAAGTGAAAGAGTGGAAACCTATACTCCAAGAAAATGTCATCCTGAGAAAAGCAGGTGTAGCTATACATATATCTGAAACAGACTTCAGGATCAAATAGTTAATAAGAGACAAAGATGAATATTTTATAATGATAAAGGAGACAATATAACAGAAGACATGAAACTTATTATTCATATATGTGTCCCCAACGAGGAAGCAACAAAATTTACAGCGCAACTACAAATAGATCTAAAAGGGAAACTGACAAAAACATGAATGTAATAGGGGATATAAACTACCCCTTGACAGTCATGGACACATTATGCAAACAGAAAATCAATAAGAAAGTATCACCTTCTAAATCAGGGGTTTCCAAACTTTTCAGCCCACAGGCCGCATTACCTATCAAATAGCAGTTTGGGGGGCAACTACACACTCGAGTTCCAAATAAAAAAGAATCAAAACATAGATGTTGTTTTTAATTATTTATTTAATATTATTTTATTCAGATAAAAAGATCTCCATGGGCCGGATGAGAGGGCGATCCACGGGCCGTAGTTTGGAGACCCCTGTTCTAAATGATACATCACAGAAATTGGACATAATTGATATTTACATGATATTTTATCCTACTGCACATGAATATACATTATTTTCTAGTGTACATGGGACATTCTCAAGGATAGTCCACTTGCTGGGACACAAAGGTAGCCTCAGCAAATTTAAGAAGATTGAAATCATACCAAGAGTATTCTCTGATCACAAAGCTTTGAAATTGGAGATCAACTACAAAAAGAAAGCAGGAAAAACCACATATACATAGAGATTTCAAAATGTGTTATTAAAAAATGACTGGGTCAAAGAAGAAATAAGAGATTAAAATATATATAGAAATAAATGAGAATAAAAACACTACATATCAAAATTATTGGGATACAGTGAAAGCACTAATATGAGGGAAATTTATATCAGTACAGGTCTATCTCAAGAAATAAGAAAAATCACAAGTAAACCAACTAATATCACACCTTAGAGAACTAGAAAAAGAACAAAGAACACCCAAGTCAACATAAGGAAAGGAATATTAAAAATTAGAACAGAACTAAATGACATAGGGACTCAAAAAACAATAGAAAAAAATAATGCAACAAAGAGCTGGTTCTTTCAAAAAAATAATAAAATTGACAAAACCCTGGCTACGTTCATCAAGAAAATAAAGAGAGAAGACATAAACAATCCAAATTAGAAATGAAAGAGGGGAAATTGCAATTGATACCATGGAAATACAAAATATCATACAAGAATATTATAAAGGAATATATGCCACCAAATTTTGTAACCTAGAAGAAATGGAAAGTTTCTAGAAAATTATATTCCACCTACACCAAATCAAGAAGAACTGGATAATCTAAACAGACCAATCAACAGTAAGAAAATTGAAACAATCATCCAAAACCTCCCAAAAGCTAGAGTCTAGCACCAGATGGTCTCACTAATGAGTTTACCAGGTATTCAAAGAGGAAGTAACACCTGTCCTCCTCAAACTTTTCCAAAACATTGAAGAAGAGGCAATACTTCCCAACCCATGCTATGAGGCCAACATTACCCTAATATCAAAGCCTAGTAAGGACATCACAAAAAAAGAAAACGCTATATCAGTATCTCTTGAATACCAGTGCAAAAATCTTAAATAAAATACTAGCAAATACAATACAATAATTGTTAAAAAGATTATACATTACAATCAAATGGGATCCATCCTAGGGACACAAGGATGGTTCAACATAAGCAAATTGATCAATGTTATAAAGCACATAAAATAAAAGATAAAAACTATATGATTATATCAATGGATGCAGAAAAAGCATTCAACAAGATATAACATCAATTTCTGATCAAAACACTTAATAAAATGACTATAGAAGGAAAGTATCTCAATATGATAAAGGACATATGTGACAAAGGCTCAGTGAATATCATACAGAATGGGCAAAAACTAAACCCTTTTATTTTTAAATAAGGAACAAGACAGGGCTGTCCCCTGTCACCACTGCTATTCAACATAGTGCAAGAACTTTTAGCCAGATCTATCAGGCAGGAGAAAAAAACAAAATGCATCCAAATTGAGACTGAAGAATTAAACAGTAACTTTTTACAGGTGACATTATTCTTTATATAAAAAACCCTAAAGACACCATGAGACAACTATTAGAAATAATAAATGAATATAGCAAAGTTGCAAATATAAAATCAATGTTCAAAAATTTATTGAATTTTAATATATGAACAATGAAATTTCATAGGAAGAAATGAGAAAAACAATACCATTTGTGGTTACAACAAAAAAATACAATACTTAGGAAAAATTTTAACAAAGAACATGAAGGACTTATACATGGAAAACTATAAGACACTCTCAAAAAAAATTGAAAGAGACATAAAGAAATAGAAAGATATTTCATGTTCATGGGTTGAAAAAGTCAGCATAGTTAAAATGACCATATTACCCAAAGCAATATACAGGTTTAATGTAATTTCTAGAGAAACCTGACAGACATTGTTTAGAGAAATAGATTAAAAGATCATAAATTTCCAGGTGTACAATTCTACATTACATTTATGTAGTGCATTGTGTACCCACCACACAAACTGAGTTTTCCATACATCACCATGTATTTGATGACCCCTCTCTACTCCCCCATTCCCCTCCCTCTTACCCTCAAGTAACCACTAAACTGTTTACTGTGTCTATGAGTTTTTCTGTGTTTATTAATTTCAGTTTTATAGTCTACATATAATTGAAGTCATATGCTTCTTGAATTTTTCAGTCTTACTTATCTCACTTAATATGATGATTTCAAGGGCCATCCATGTTGTTGTAAATGGCAGTTTTTTATTTTCTTTTCTCGTGGAGTAATATACCATTGTGTAAATAGACAACAACTGCTTTATTCAGTCATCTATCAAAGGACACTTTAATTGTTTCCATGACTTGGCCACTGTGAACAGTGCTGCAATGAACATTGAGGTACATATATCTTTGTGGACTAAGGTTTTCAATTTTGGGGGATAGATATCCAGAAGTGGGATTGCTGGTTTGTATGGTGATTCTATTCTTAATTTTTGAGGAATCTCTACTGCCTTTTATAATGGTTATACCAATTTACCTTCCCACTAGTAGTGCATGAGTGTTCCTTTTTCTCCACAGACTCTCCACGACCGGTTATTCCTTGTCTTGTGGATTATCGCCATTCTAAAAAGTGTGAGGTGGTATCTCCTGTGGTTTTAACTTAAGTTTTTTAATTTTTATTGATGTTGAACATTTTTTTATATATCTGTTGGCCATTTGTATGTCTTCATGGGAAAAGTGTCTGGTCAGGTTTCTGTCCATTTTTTAAATTGGATTGTTTGTTGTTGAGCTGTACAAGTTCTTTATATATTTTAGACATTAGGTCCTTATTGGAGGCATTGTTTGAAAATATTCCCTCTTATTTGGTTGTTTTACTCCTTGCTTTGTTGGTTGTTTCTTCTGCTGAGCAGGAGCTTTTTGGTTTGTTGTAGTTGCACACATTTATTTTTGCTTTGACTTCTCTTGCCTTTGAGATCAAGTTCATAAAGTCCTCTATAAACCCAAGATCTGCAAGATTAGCATTAATGTTTTCTTCTATGCAGTTTATTGTTTTGGGTCTTTCATGGAGGTGGTTGATAAATTTTGAATTACTTTTGGTATATGGTGACAGGTTGCAATCCAGCCACATTTTTTTGCATGTGGTTTTCCAATTTTTCCAGCCATTTACTGAAGAGGTTTTATTTTCCTCATTGTATATTTTCCCTATTGTATATGTCAAAAATTATTTGTCCATGTATTTGTATATTTATTTCTGGGTTTTCAAATCTGTTTATTTTTTGTCAGTATCAAGCTGTTTTGATTATTGACACTTTGTAGTATAGATTGGAGTCAGGTTGCATAATGCCTACAGCCATATTTAAAGTTTATAGAATTGCATTGGTGATTCTGGGTCTTTTGTAGTTTCATATGAGGGGATACATTGTTTTATATCCTCCTCAAGCAGGATTATACATGGCCCAACAAGCACACTCATAGCCTTTTCTCTCCTTCTCTTTACTGGGCCAGGGAGCTCTTACTGAAACTTCTCATCAACCCTGTCATTCCCCATCATCTCAGAACTAGAGCAAATTTAGGCTATGGTATCTCACAGTACCTGGTCTGTACCTTGTGAGGCCAAAGTGAGTTCTGGTTTTGGTGTCTTATAGCCTCAGCCTCTGGGCCTTCTTTGTCTCTATCCTCTGAACTGAGAGGTGTCCAGAATTCTCACCTGCCACCTTCTTCCTTCTCCCTCCTCCAGCCACAACGTTGCAAGCAGGGACCCATGTAAAGTGTATGTATGTCTTCACAACCCCCTTCCATACTCCTCAGTTTGCCCTTTGCTCACCTGTAGGTAATTTGATGTGATGTGTGGATCTTTTAGTTGTATATTTGATTTGGGTAAGGAATCCTCTTTTGACTTATAGTTTTATTTGTTGTAATCCCCAGTAGAGTTTTCCAGAAGCACCTCTCATGCTGCCATTTTTTTTTCAGAATTCATAAATTTCTATCAAGTGCACATGAAACATTTTTCAAAATAAACCACCTGTTAGGCCACAAAGCAAGAATCAATAAACTTAAGAACATTGACTTTTTATCAAGTGTCTTCTATAACTAACATGGTATAGAACTAAAAATCAATTACAAAAAAATAAATAGGAAAACTGAGAAACATGCAAATATGTAACGTATAAACTACATGCTACTAAACAATATATGGGTTAATGATATAATCAAGGAAGAAGTTGAAAGATACCATCATAGAAACAAAAATAAAATAAACAATGACCCCAGATCTATGGGACACAGTAAAATGTCTTCAGAGGTATAATCATAGCAATCCCAGTCCATTAATTTTTTTCTCAAATACACAATCTAACTTTACACATAAGGAAACTAAACAAAAATAGCAAACAAAGCCCCAAATGAGTAGAAGGATAGAAATAATATAAAGATCAGAACAGAAATAGGAGACGTAGAAGGCTAAAAAAAATACAAAAGATTAATGAAATCTAGAACTGATTCTTTGAAATAGATACACAAAATTGATAAACTTTTTGAAGTCAGTTGTCACTTCTATTTTAATTCTGATTTTAGTTATTTTGATTCTTTTTTTTATGGGTCTGGTTAAAAGTTTAACAATTTTGTAATCTAAACAGCATGATATTGGCAGAAAAAAACAGATACACAGAGCAATGGAACAAATTGGAAACCCAGAAAAAAACCACAAATATATGACAGATTATTTTTGACAAAGGAGCAAAAAATATACAGTGGAGTAAAGAAAGCCTCTTTAGCCAATGGTGCTTGGAAAATTGGAAACCACATGCAAAAGAATGAATCTGAAATGCCATCTGTCTTCATACCCAAAAGTAACTCAAAATAGATTAAAGACCTCTAAATAATACCTGAAATAATAAATTGTATAGAAGACATTGGTACTAAACTTACAGATGTAGGGTTCAGGGAGGACTTTATACACCTGACTTCAAAGGCAAGGGAAGTCAAAGCGAAGGTAAATGAATGGGAATTTATCAAACTAAAAAGCTTCTGCACCACAAAAGAAACCATCAACAAAGCAAAGAGGCAACAAACCAACTGGGAGAAAATATTTGGAAGCAATGCCACTGATAAGAGGCTAGGATCTAAAATATATAAAGAACTCATACAACTGAACAATAAAAGAAAATAAAAACAAGCAATCCAATTAAAAAATGGGCAAAAAACCTAAATAAACACTTTACCCATGAACACAAGCAAATGGCTAATAAACATTAAAAAAATGCTTGACTTCACTAGCTATTAGGGAAATGCAAATCAAAACCACAATGAGATATCACCTCACACCTGCTAGAATGGGTCTAATCAACAAAACAAGGAACAGGTGCTGGAGAGTTTGTGGAGAAAAAGGAACTCTTATACACTGCTGGTGGGAATGAAAATTGGTACAACCACTTTGGAAAACTCTATGGAGATTCCTCAGAAAATTGGGAGTGGAACTACCCTATGACCCAGCAATCCTTCTTTAGGTTATCTACCCAAACAACTTGAAAACTCTATTCTGTAAAAACATATGTACCCTGATGCTCATTGCAGCACTGTTCACAGTGGCCAAGACATGGAAACATGGAAACAACCAAAGTGTCCCTTGATAGATGACTGGACAAAGAACTGTGGTATATATATATATATATATAATGGAATATTACAGAGCAATAAGAAAAGCTGAAATTCTGTCATTTGCAATAAAATGAATGAAAATTGGGATCATCATGCTAAGTGAAAGAAGCCAGACAGAAAAATTTATCAACCACATGACTTCATCATACGTGAAGTCTAAAAATGAAAGCAACAAAGAAACAAAATCTCATGGACACAGTCAATCTTTTTGTGGTTACCTGAGGGTAAGGGGGGAGTGGCCAAGAGTGGAGGGAGGAGGAGCTAAATACATGGTGATGGAAAGAGTTGTTTGTATACCTGGAACCTATGTGATTATTTCTGACCAATGTAACCATAATAAATTTAACAATTAAAAAATATCAGGTTAGGATCAAAGGGAACCATGGATTGAAACTTAAGCAGATGTATGCATATACACACATATGTATGTATTTACATATTTTACTTAATATTCTTAACTGTTTTCAATCAGTTGCCAGCTTGCTATCTCTAAACTCTTCAGTAGGTATTTCTTTAAAACAAATATTTTTTTTACATAACCATAGGATAATTATCAAAATCATGAAATAAACGTGGATACAATATTAGAATTTTTAGACCTCATTCAAATTTCACCGATTGCCTAAATGTCTTTTATAGTGAAAAAAAAAATCTCATATTCCATGTTTATTCTGTTGTTGAGTTTCTTTGGTCTTTGTAATATGAGGTACTCCCTCATTAACCTGAAAATAAAGTATTTTTGTATTAAAAAATGCTATAAACTATCATAAACCAACAAATTAGAAAAATGAAAAACTTCATAGAAGTATACAGTCTTCTAAGACTGAATCAAGAAAAAAAGAAAAGTTTAATGATTATTATCAATGAAATAAATTGATAATTAACAAACTCCCAACAAATAAAAGACATAAATCAGATGGCTTTGCAGGTAAATTGTACCAAACACTCAAAAAGTAATTAATATGTATTCTTCTCAAACTCTTCCAAAAACTATAAAAAAGGAAGCCCTCAAGCTTATTTTAGTAGGCCACCTCTATTCTGATTTCAAAAGCAGACAAACTATTAAAAAAAAGTTTATAGAACAATATATTTTAAAACAAAGATGCAAAACTCCTCAACAAAATATTAGCAATCTAACTTCAGCAATATAGTAAAATATTATATATCACTATCAAGTAGGATTAATTTCTAGTATGCACATTTGGTTCAATAGCTGCAAATTAATTAACATGATAAGACACACAAAATAAAAAAATAAAAGTTACCTTATCAATTGGTACAGCAAAAGCATTTGATAAAATCTGGCATACATTTATGGTAAAAACTCTCAGCTAAGTAGGAATAGATTAAACATATTTCAACATAATAAATGCCATACCTGAGAAACCCACACATAACATAATCAATGAGGAAAAGTAAAGTGTTCCTCTTAAAATCAGGGACCAGACAAGAATGTTCATTTTCGTCACTTTTGTTCAACATAGTATTGGAAGGCTAAGCCACAGCAAAAAAACAAAACAAAACAAAACAAAAACAAAACAACAACAACAACAAAAAACAAATTAAAAAAACAAAAACAAAAACTAAAACTGTCATTATTAGCTGAAGACACAATACTGTATATATAAAACCCCATATTATACCAGAAAACTATTAGAATGGATAAATGAATTTATTTAAATAGCAAGTTGTAAAATAATATTTAGAAATTAATTGTATATTTATAAACCAATATCAACTTATCAGAGACATAAATTAAGTAAAGAATTCCATTTATAATTGCTTTAACAGTATAATACCAAAAAGAGGTTTAACCAAGAAAGAAAAGTTATAAGACTTTGATGAGAGAAACTGAAGCAGATACAAATAAATGAAAGCATATTTCATGTTCATGGACAAGAATAATTAATATATTTAAAATGTGCATTACCCAAAGCAATCTATAGATACAATAGATCCCTATCACACTCCAAAGGTATTTTTCATGGAACTAGAACAAATAGTTATCAAATTTATATGAAACCATATAAATCTTTGGATAGCCACAGCTAATTTGAGAAATAAGAACAAAGCTGGAGGCATCATGCTATCTGAAATCAAACTATGCTGCAAGAGAATAGTACTGAAAACCTTATGGTCTTGGTATAAAAGCAGACACACAGACCAACATACCATAATAGAGAGCACAGAAATAAAACTGCCTGTATGGTCACTTAATCTATGACAAAGGAAGTAAGAATATACATTGGGGTAAAGAGAGTCTATTCAGTAAATCATGCTATAAAAACTGGACAGACACATGCTAAAATATGGAACTAGACCACCTTCTTACTCCATAAACAGTAATAAACTCAAAATGGATTAAATAATTGTGTAAGACCTGAAATATAGTACTCCTCAAAGAAAACAGACAATAAGCTGTCAGATATTACCCTTAATAATATTTTTTTCTGATATATACCCCTGAGCAAGTGAAGAAATAACAAAAATAAACAATAGGCCTTCATCAAAGTAAAGAGTTTTGCTAAAACAAAACAAAAATACATCCTATTAAATGGTAGAACATGTACACCCATGAAACATCTGGTAAGAGCTAATATCCTAAAACTATAAAAACACCCACACAACTCAACACCAAATAAATAACTTAGTTAACAAATACCAGAAGATCTGAATAGAAATTTTTCCAAAGAGGATATACACACACCAATAGACTGTGAAAAAATCCTCAATGTCACTAATCACCATAGAAATGCAAATTGAAACCAAAATGGGATATTACCTCACACTGGTCAGAATGACTTCCATGAATAAATGAACAATCAACAAGTGTTGGTGAGGATGTGGACAAAAGGGGACACTTGTGCACCATTGGTGAGATTGCAAATAGGTGCAGCCACAGCCACAGAATGGAGTTTTCTCATAAAATTAAAAATGGTGCTACCTTATGAATCAACAATTCTAATTCTGGATATTTATCCAAGAAATAAAAAACAGTAACTTGAAAAGATGTATGCACCCCTATTTTCACTGCAGCACTACTTACATTAGCAAGGGTATGGAAATACCCAAAATATGCATTAGTAGTCATTTGGTTAAAGAAATAGTGGTATATAGATATAAAATATTACTTTGTCATTAAAAAGGAAGAAATATCACAACTTGTGACAACATGGATAGATTTAGAAAGTATTTCCCAAGTTAAATAAGTCAGACTAAGAAAGACAAATACCATAGGATCTCATTTATATGTGGAATCTTGAGAACAAAATAAATCAACAAAACAGTAAACAGACTTAGAGATACAGAGCACTCAGTGATGATTACTAGATGAAAGGAGGTTCGATGGCTGGTTGAAAAAGGTGAAAAAATTAAGAGCAAATTGTTGTTTCCTTGAGATTCATAATTATTTAATATATGGTACAGAAATATTGTCAATAATATTGTAAAAATTATGTACAGTATCAGGTGGATAGCAGATTTGTTGCAATAATTACTTCATAAATTATATAAATGTCTAACCACTTGCTATATACCTGAAACTAATATAAAATACTATTAAATGTCAAGTAAATGTTTTTTCTTTTTTTAAATATATTTTTATTTATTTATTTATTTATTTATTTATTTATTTATTTTTATCTTTTCACATTTATAGAGAGAAATTATCTTTTTGTCTTCAGTGCATATTTATTTCTATTTTACTTTTGACAGATAGAGAGAGAGACAGAGACAGAGACAGCTAGAGAACCGAACTGTGGGAACTCCCCAGTTCAGCACGTGGGTCCTGCCTGGGCCGGAGCCGGGATTCGATCCTTGGTCCTCATGGCCTCAAAGCGAGCACTCAACCCGCTGAGCCGTCCCGGCTTTGCCCCTATTTATTTATTTTTGATGGAGAGAGAGACAGAGAGAGAGAGAGAGATACAGAGACAGAGAGAGAACTGAACTGGGGGAGCTCCCAGTTCAGCATATGGTTCCGCACGGGGCGGGGCCAGGATTCGATCCTCGGTCCCCGGCGCTGCAAAGTGAGCGCTTAACCCACTGAGCCATCCCGGCTTCCCCAAGTAAATTTTTTAAAAAGTCACTTGAATGTGTAGTACAGCATGGGGAATATACTCATTTATGTTCTAATAACTATTTACAGTGTCATATGAGTAGTAGATTTATTGAGGTTATTACTGTGTGAGTTATGTAAATGTCTAAACACTATGTTGTTCTGTATGCATGAAACTAATGCAAATGTAAAAATACAGTTTTCAAACACTAGGTTGTACACAGGCCAATGAATTACTTGTGTTATAAAAAATTTAGAGTGCGTTATGTTGAGAAATATGGCTATTGTATAATAATTCCTGGCATATAGCAAAGATGGAATAAATTAATTCTATCATAAATATTCACTGTTACTGAATTCTTCACACTCTGAAGACAATGAAATGAATGTGAAATTACAATAGAAAAAATATTATTAAAACTATTTTCATCTCATATAAACAATTACAAATATTAAGAAAAAAATTGTATTTTAAATAATATTTGTGTATAGCCCTACTGTTTGATTTTATTTATTGATCTATA
>PVKE010044792.1:0-12876 GCA_004027555.1 Craseonycteris thonglongyai | reverse complement strand
TCTTTCACTATTAATTCTGACTCAAAAGAACTGTATGCTTGATTATGCATTATTTTATATATTTATCTATTATCTATTTGTAATAGATAAGAAATTTTTTCTAAAACTGTGCCTGAATTATAAATATAAAGAATTATAAAACTATAGATTTAAATTTTAGATAGTGGATTTTATTTCTTTAAGTAAAAAAACAAACAAACAAAAAAACATTGAAATAATTAGTTTGTGTTAGTGGAAAAATAGAGACTCTGGTTTAACATTCTGTTCTCACCCTTTTGTGACCTAGGGCATATCTTCTTATCTCAGTGTCTTTATCTGTAAAAGGGGTACAATAATTCTTGTTTTATGAATCGATGTCAGTGTTAGAGATATGTAGATAAATTACCTCCAGCAGCAACTGTCAAGTAGTAGAGACTTGATGCATGGTACTTTTATTCATGGGATCTATTATGAGTCTTGAAGTTCTGGAAATAGTGAAACAAATTACTAATAGAAGGGTAAACTACTGGCATTAGAATCTGAAGAAGCAGTTTTCATAATTAGATGACAAGTAATGCAGATTTCTAGATTTTAATTTTGCTTGAGTGAAAAAAAAGGCCAGGTATGCTGCTCCTTGTGGTTGCATTTGTTTGGGATTCACTAATAATGGAAGGTGGTAGTGTGCATATACATGAGAGCTGCACTAAAATGCAATGTTTAGTGCATATGTTTAGATGTTCATCAACTGATTTATTTATACAGATACTACACTATATAACAGAGTTATTTGGTGCTACAACAAAGAGGAGAGCCACATGCTTTATGGTATATATTCCATTTTAGTTTTTCAAAGTTGCATATTTATAAGGTAAGATGTCTAAGTTAAAAAATACAGTTAATTTGTGTGACTTGTGATTTATGAAGGATTTTGATTTAACTTTCAGATATCCATTTCCAGATTATAGAAGGAAAGAATGTGCAATGAATGAGTGAACTTTGAAATAGGATGGACATTGAGAACCTGAGTCTGAAGGATGGGCTTTGGTTAAGATTGAAATTAAGGGAAAGCCGGGATGGCTCAGCGAGTTAAGCGCTTGCTTTGAAGCCCCGAGGACCAAAGATGGAACCCCGGCCCGCCCGTCCGGACCCATGTGCTGAATTGGGGAGTGCCCCCAGTTCAGTTCTCTCTCTGTCTCTGTATCTCTCTCTCTCTCTCTCTCTCTCTCTCTCTGTCAAAAACAATAAAAAAATAAAAATAAAAAAAAGATTGAAATTAAGAAAGAGAAATTATGGGCATTTGGAAAAGATAAGTCACAGAGCACATTGCAAAAGCAAGGGGAATTTTTTTTTTTTTTTTTTGGTAGTAGGTGATATTTTCTTGACCTAGTTTTTAGGCTGATCAGTTCCCCTTTTTGAACAGTTAAGTAAATCCACACCTCAACCACTTTCCTTATCAGATTCTCATACTCCAAGATGCTGTGAGTTAGCCATATTTGCCCAGGGGGCTAAATAACATTAAAAGAGGAGCAGCCCCTCCCTAATCCTCAGATATGCAAATAAATCAATCCACAGGGAACCTGCTAAAGCCAGCTAACCCCACCTAACTTGACCTATATAAGCAGGCAGCTACAGCCTTTCTACAGCTTCAAGGTGCTGTTACTCTGTCCTTAAGTATGATCCTCTGTGTGGCCCTGCCTGGCATCCTTCTCCATTTTGGAGCTTTGTTTTTCATCTATCTGACTGTCATTGTGTCCTGCCATCAAGAGAATCTTCAAACCTTATAAAATAAGAAATATTAGGTAATAATTTGTGAAAGGACAGATATCAGATATCAAATGTCAAGCTGTCCAGATTCCATCAGTTAAAACAAGAATAAAGGAAGACCGTTTCCAGAGTTTGATATTCAGCAGAAGGTATGGCATTACTTAAGTAGATCTTGCCATAAAGTCTTATTTCTGTGCCTAGGAAAGTAATTCATGATTCTCATTGCCAAACATATTTCTGTCTGAACTCAGGAACTCCCAACATAATCTACTCATTTGCTAAAGGGAAAAACCAGGCATTATTTATTTTGCCCCTGAGTATACTTAATATACAGTGAAATGAATATATACAAAGTATAAGATTTAACGAGTTTGACATAAGAATATATCTTAAAACCATCACTACAACCAAGATAATTAACACATATATAATCCCAAAACTCTTTTTCCATCCATTCTTTTTTTTTAAAGATTTATTTTTACTGTTGTTTTTTTTTTTGACAGAGAGAGACAGAAAGGGGAGAGCCCAGAGCAGTCTCCATAGTTGACAGCATTAGTTTTCCATATAGTTTCACTTCACACTTGGGCATAGGACTGTGCAGGGCAGGAACTGGGCCAGGAGCCTCCCACATAGGTGGGGCAAGAACTAAACTGGGGGGACACACCCCAAATCAGCATATTCGTCTGCATGGGCTAGGGCTGGGATTTGATCCTCTGGCTCCAGGGCTATAAAGGGAGCACTTAAATAGCTGAGCCATCCCAGCTTCCCCTTCCATCCATTCTTAATCTCTCTCCCACCCCTCCTCAACTCTTCTCCTCAAACTCCCATCTCTGTCTCCAGGTAACCACTGATCAGCTTCTATCTCTATAAATTGTTTTTTATTTTTATAATTTTATGCAAGTAATGCAGTATGAACTCTTGTATGTCAAACCTCTTTAATATTGCATTGTTATTTTAATATTTATCCACCTTGTACATACTTAAATGGCTCATATGTCTCCTGTTCTATTTTCATGAGTAGTATGTATTAAAATATGTGAATATAGCACTATTTCTTTAACTATTTACCCATTGATGTATATTTGAGTTGTTCAAAATTTGGAATTATTACCCAAAAAAGCTGCTTGAATGAATATAAAATTTTATACTTTCATTTTTAAAGGTGATACCTATATTTTTATATACGTAAGAAACTGGGGAAGCCCGGATCGCTCAACAGGTTGAGAGCTTATTTTGCAGCCTCCCCAACAATCTGCCGTCTGAGGATTGAGTCCTGGCCTCAGCCTGTGTGGAACCATATGCTGAACTGGGGTGTGCTTTTGATGTGGGAGACCCCCATTTCAATTCCCACCAAGCAAGCTTTTCATGTGGGAGGCCCCTGATTAGACTCCTGCCTGAGATTAGCTTTACATGTGGGAGGCTCCTGGCCAGGTTCCTCCCTGCACAGCCCAACTCCCACCTGTGTGAAATGAAACTATGTCAAAAATTAATGAGTGCTGATGTGGACAAAGCCCCATATCACTGCTTGCAATTAAGCCTCTGCTTCTGTAAATCTTTCTTGCTCCCTGCACCTGTGGCCTTGCCCACTCCTGGCACCTGCATCTGCCAGTCCTAGATATATGACAGCGCAAAAAGAGAATTTATCATAGAATGTAACCAAGTAAAAATTATCCTATATAATCCTGATACTCCCTGCAGTAGGGGCTCAGACTTTGGAGAAACACTCCTCTGAGCCCACCGGCATAATTAAACTTCTGTGACTCCTATCTCTTGAGTGCCACTTGGTTCCTTTGTCAGGTGAACTGTAACAGTACTACTATACAGACTGCTCTGGACCCTCCACCTACTTGCGCGCTCTCTCTCTCTCTCTCTCCCCCCCCCCCCCAACTCACTTGGTCAAAAACAAACAAAAAAGTAAGTATTTTTAAAAAGTATTTAAGAAACTGTCAAACCATTTTCCAGATTGTTTCTAACATTTCCAATTACTCTCTGCAGTTTTACCAGAAGTCCTGTTCATCCACAACCTTGCAAGCACCTGATAAGTTTAGACTTTTCTAACATAACAGGTTATTTCATCATGGTTTTCTTTCTCATTTTCCTAATGACTAAATGATGTTTAGCATTTTCATGTGGATGTTTGTGATTCATACATATTGTTTGTTGAGGCTATTACATTTATTTATAAATTAAGTTATGACCAATTTTGTTTATTGTATCACTTGTTTTCTTATTTAATTTTGATTATATTTTAAGTATTTCAATATAAGTTTCTTACTCAGTATATCATTTGTAAGTTGTTTGTCTTTTTATTTTCTCAGTAATATTCTTTGCAGAGCATATCTTTTAAAGATATATTTTATTTTTTGAGAGAGAGAGAGAAGGGGCGGGGCCCAGATCAGTCAACATAGTTGTACATCATTAGTCGTGACATAGTTTCATTCCACACAGGTGGATGTGGGGATTCCCAGTGCAGAAGCCAAATTGGGGGCCTTCTGCATCGTAGACAAGAACCTTCACTGCCATCTCGGTGGTTACAGTTGTGCCACAGCGCAGCATATAGGTTTGCACAGGCCAGGGCCAGGATTTGATCCTTGGACCTCATGATTGCAAGGCGAGCACTAAACCTGTTGCTCTTTCCTGGCATCCCTAGAGCAGATATTCTAAACTTTGTTAAAGTATAAGAAAATATTATTTTTAAAAACTTTTATTAAATTTATTAGAGTGATGCTGGTTAGTAAAATTATATAGGTTTCAAGAGTACAATTCTATAAGACATCATCTTTATATTTCATTGTATGTTCACTACCCAAAGTCAGTTATTCTTTCATTACCACATATCTGTCCCTCTTCTCTTCTATCACCCCCTCACCCCTTGCCCTCTGGTAACCACTAAACTCTTGTCTGTGCCTATGAGTTTTTGTTTCTTTGTCTGTCTGTCTTGTTCATTTGTTGCTTTCACTTTTATATCCCATATATGACTAAAATAATAGATTTCTAGACTTTTAAGTTATTTTGCTTAGCGTGATAATATTAAGACCCATCCAAGCTGTTACAAATGGCAATATTCCATCTTTTCTATAGCTTATTAATATTTTGTTGTGTATAGGCACTACATCTTCTTTATCTAATCATCTATCAAAGGATATTTCAGTTGTTTCCATGTTTTGACCACAGTGAATAATGTTGCTGTGAACATAGGGGTATGTATATATTTACATATAAAATTAAATGTCAGATTTTTTTGATAGATACCCAGAAGAGGGATTGTTGGGATCCATGGTATTTTTGTTCTTAATTTTTTAGGAACCTTCATAATGTTTTCCATGGTGGCTATACCAATTTACATTTTCAAAAGCAGTGTATCAGGGTTCTGTTTTCTCCACAATATTTCCAACACCTGTTATTATTATCTTATTGAGAATAACATTCTAACAAGTGTGAGTGGGTATCCCATTGTGGTTTTGCTTTGCGTTGCCCTAATAGCTAGTAAAGTTGACCTTTTTTTTTTCTTTTCATATATCTAGTGACTGCCTGTCTTTTTTGGAAGAAGTGTCTGTTCAGGTACTCTTCCCATTTTTTTTTTTTTTAATTGGATCATTTATTTTGTTGTTGTTGAGTTGTATGTGTTCTTTACATATTTTGGATATTAACCTCATATTGTAGGAATTGTTTGCAAATATCTTCTATTTGGTTGGTTGACCTTTTGTTCTGTTGATGGTTTCTTGTGCTGTGCAGAAGCTTTTTTATTTCGATATAGTCCCATTTATTTACCTTTGCTTAAATTCCCTTGCCTTTCAGACAAAATTCTTAAAGTCCTCTCCAAACCCAAAGTTCATAAGTTTAGTATTTATGCTTTCTTATATACAATTTATTATTTCAAGTCTTATACTTAGGTCTTTGATCCATTTTGAGCTAATTTTGGTATATGGATACATATCCATATACCAAACAGTTTAGTTTCATCCCTTTGCAATTGACTTAACAATTTTCACAGCAACATATTTCTAAGTGGGTTTTTCTTTTTTTTTGTCTTTTTTGTTTGTTTTAACCCATTATATGGTGAAAATTATCTTAAGACAATATTTTAATTCTCCTTGTTCTACTTCCAAATTTATCTCAAATAATGTCCATTTCTTTACATTCTTATTACTTGTCCTAGTAGCTCCCATTTCTTTTCTTCATAATCATAAATAACCTCTTAAGTTTGTGCTTCAAAATTTTACTCCCCACCACATCCACAATACTTTATCCAGCAACTTAAGAAATGTAGTTCAAATATTGACACTTTCCTGCTTAAAACTTTTCAATAGTTTTTCCACAGGCTTTGTGAAAGTACCAATTTTTTAATATATAGCCTATAATATATGTTCTTCATGTTCTGGCCCTAACTGACTCTCATACCACATTGTGTGTCAGATTCTCCTCTGTTTCATTAATATTACCCTTCCATCTGTCCATATTACAAGTAGTATTTTTACTTTAGGCCTTTGTTCTTAAACTTTTTTTTTTGCCTGGACTATATATTTGACTACTTGATTTGTCTACTATCACAGACTATGGAAACTTCTTGGTAGTATGGCTTATGTTTAAGTTCTATGCTTCTTTATCTCCCTCTTCCTAGACTCTAGACTAGGATGTATAGTAAGCATTCGTAAACAGTTGCTGTATAAATATATAAATGAATAAATGCTTTTTGATAATTTTATACAGCATTAATCCAAGTTTAAATTTAATATAATAATTTTATTTTATATTATTTATTATCAATGATCACTTCAGGGGAGTAGGTTATTATTACCAAAACAATGGGAATTTTTGCAATAGATGAAATTGAGAGCAATGTCATATTTTGAACCAGCAAGAATCAATGAAGAATACAGATGTCAAGATACAAAAGACTAGCAATAATGCAACTACAAAAAATATAAATCAGATTTTGATATGAATTATGTCTTTCCTTCAGGTTACATAGAGATCTCCTAAGACTAAATAAGATAAGCAGATTGTTTAATGTTTCTGTAATAAATAGAAACACAAAAGGGTCAAATGAGAATTCTGGAATAGTTGTTGGAAGACATGTCCTAACATTTAGTTAATTCCTGAATGTTATATCAATATATGTGGAACTTGTAAGTTTATGCCTAAACTTTCTTATAGGTGTCTTTCATTCCCTATTCTTGACTATCTAGTTAAGAATTTCTGTTATAAGCTGTGAGGGCAAAAATTATTGAGATATAAAAGACCCACATGCTTGCTTGTTAAAGAGATATGCCAGTACCTGAAGACAATAAAGAAATGCCCATTTACCAGTCATAGAGGTCCTTAAGATTCTCTTGCCTGCTAAATCATTTTTCAGAATGCTAATTAAACTAGAAAGTAAAATTTCTTCTAACACATATTTTGACTAACTGTAATACATACTCTTAAATCCATTAGAGTAATTATCCAACAGCTTCAGGTGTCCAGCATGGAGTTGATCAAGCATCATGAGACCTTTCTTCCACTCTTCTACAATATGTCCACTATAGTCATAATCTATTTATTGTGAAGTTCTGCTTGAATTGTTTAAAGTAATGGTAAATACTCTGATGATGTTAAATTTCTTTTATTAAAATGTAAGAGTTACCAGGCTACTCAGAGGCTCTTTAAATTCTATAAGGCAAGGAATATTATTTTGCTTATTTTGAGTACCAGTAGATATGTCTGGTTATAGTGATGTCATATTTTATATGACTTTCAAAGCTTACATGTGAACAAATAAGTAAAGAAAGTATTAGCATTTAAATTTTTATTTTATTATTACTTTCCTGGTCACAGTGATGAGGGAAAGTGAGGAACTACCTATGAATATCACTTCCTATTCTGTATATCTGAGTAAAAATATCCATGAGTCTTTTTAATTTAAATATACATGTGTACACACATAAAAACATACGTATAATTTCTCAATGTCAATTTAAATTGTATCATTCCTGTAGTTGCTCCAACAAATATTATGGTCATTCTATTTGTTATTTAAGAAACACACTTGTTAGAAATTACAAAAGATTCAGGTGCTTTCTTGAATTACCATTATATTAATTTTAATTTATATAATATGTTCAAAAATTATACAGTACTATATACCATGTGTAACAATTTCAAACAATGCAGATGTGAAGAAAAATATTTTTCACTCAGCCATTAATTTTCCCAATGTTAAAGTTAAACACTGCTCTAACATGTGATTAGTCATTCATTTTTAATGTTTATATAAATGAAAAACCATTAATTCAGGTTTTTTTATTTATTTGATTTTTAGTAAAAATTGAATTGCACAATATGTAATATTCTGCTCTACTTTTGTTACTACTTCATCATACATAACATTTCATGTTAGTACATATAATTCTCACATATATTTATTTTGCATAGTTTAGAAACCATGATTTATTCAACCATTTCTCTATTTATGGACTTCCAGAATGTTTACGGTATTCTACTTTTGCAAACAAAGTTGCAGTAACTGATTTGTGAAAAGAATTACCTAAGTTAAAATATTGCAAAAATGCATTTTGTTCTGAATCACACTTTTGCTACTGTCCTCAGACTAATAGATTTTCTGAAGTCAAAAGTAAAATAAAGCAGCTCTAGCACTAAGTAGTCTTTTGAAATAAATTATAATTACATGAAACTAAAATAACTTCATCAGAAACAAATACTACACTCTTTAAAGAGTCTTCCCCCCCCACACACCACCACCGCTCCCCATGGCTCCTGCTGAGAAAAAAATTAAAACCAGAAAGAAACAAAAAAAGATTTTAGGGCCACAAATACTTAAATATAAAATATCATATACATTATTTGTTAGTTGTATTATAGAAATATACATGTATATATACAGGTATCCCCTAATCCTGGACCACGGACAGTTATCAGTCCATGGCCTGTTAGGAACTGGGCCACACAGCAGGAGGGGAGCAGTGGGCCAGTGTGCGATGCTTCATTTGAATTTATAGATGCTCCCCATTGCTTGTATTATTGTCTGAGCTTCACTTCCTGTCTGAGCTCTACTTCCTGTCAGATCAGTGGCCTGGATTAGATTCCCGTAGGAGTGATCAAACTCTGTTGTGAATTGTATATTACAAGGGATCTAGATTATGCACTCCTTATGACAATCTAAAGCAAGCTTGTCCAACCTGTGTCCCACGGACCATATGTGGCCTGGGATGGCTTTGAATGCAGCCCAACACACATTTATATACTTTCTTAAAACACTATGATATTTTTTGTGGTGTTTTTCTTTTTTTTAGTTCAGCAGTTATTAGTGTGAATATATTTTATGAGGGGCCCAAAACAATTCCTCTTCTTCCAATGTGACCCAGGGAAGCCAAAAGTTTTCATACCCCTAATCTAACACTTGAAGATCTGAAGTGAAGCTGAGATGGTGATGCTAGCACTAGGGAGCAGCTGTAAATAGAGATTAACATTATTAAAATGTGACAATAATGGAAATAAAGTATACATTAAGTGTAATATGCTTTAATCATCATGAAACTCTTCCTCACCCAAGTCCATGGAAAAATTCTCTTCCATGAAACCAGTCCATGGTGCCAAAGAGGTTGGGGCCTGCTGTTCTATAGTACAAGTAAGTTTGCTTTATCCAGGATGATTTTAAATTTGTCTGCCAAATTAGATTAAATTTCTATATAGCACATTATTTTACAGTTGAATTGTTCATCTTATTATGTCTTATGTATCAGTCTTCCTATATTATTTTGGTGAGTTTTGGCTTAAGACTTTAGCTAATATTGTAATAATTGTATACAGAAACAATTCTTATCAAGTAGGTAGTAGAAGTGGTAGATTTTGGCAAATGAAAAAAATTGAGGCTTAATAAAATGAAATGAGTGTGCATATATCAATTTGGTTAACCACAGAGCTCTGATTTTAAGCCAGGACTTTTGAGTTTCTAGCTGTTTTTCTTTCCATTGAATCTTATTGCTTGCTAGTATTCTTGATTATATAGTAAATGTTTGCGTAGATAGCATTTTCTTTCATATGTGACATGCACATGTAGGTCAAAACATCTAACAGACCAATGCAATTATCTAATAACTTAAATGCAGAAACCATCCAAATGAAAAATATCAATATGTTGTTTTAAATAAAAAATTCATATGTCTACTTTTACCAAAAAATGTACTATTTGACTATCAACCATACTAATTTAGGTTTTGTAGCCTTCATACTTCACCCTAGTATTAGCTCCCTAAATAATTTAGACAGTTTAGTAAAATGGATTATGTGATATATTCCTCATTTGTTTTTCCAAATCTTCATTAATGTTCATTACAATGTTCTGTTCCTTGGAGTCTATAGTAGGCATTAGCTGGGTCTTTCATTCTATAAAGATAACTCTTCCTCTTCTGTCTCCTCGGTCCAGGATTAATAAAGGCCTGCCACTGTTAGCTCCACGTGCTGTTGGTTTCTTTTAATCCTGCCTACAACTTTAAATTATTCCTTTATTAAACTTTCTTTGACCTTCCTCTTGAATATATCATCTATTTTTTCTCAAACTTGGCTGACAGATTTTTGAGTTCTTAGTGATAAAGTGACTCTTGTTTTTATTTTCAGGTATATGAAGGGCTAATTTTAGGTCCCTCAATCAATACAAATAGAGGGTTATAAAAGCTATGCTAAGTATTTCAACACATTTTAATGGATACTTATGAGGCTTCTTTTACTGTTGGACTTAATTTTATATATTATTTCAAATGTGTCATAAGAGTTTTAGGCTATAGGGAATTAGTGAGACATATTGCATTAGGCACTAATTTCAAATAGTAGATGTATTTGTATGTATATGATTTAAAACTCAACTATCACTCAAAATTTTTATAAGGTTTAAACTCATAATACTATTAGAAGCTTCTGGTTATGTATCAAGAGTCCTGCTGACATAATGACTAAGGTGAGAAAGGTATATAAATATCTTACTAACTATCTAGGACATATTTTTACCTGAAGTGAGAAAAGCTAAAATCTGAAAGAAGCTGAAAAAAAAGACGATAATCTGTGAGAAAATATTCTAGAATGGCATGTAGAAGCTGTCTCATCCACCATTTATTGTGTTCTTACAACATTCTTTCCATAATAACTCAAAAAAAGTTACAGATTCAAATGGGATGATCTAAATTAGAAGGTAACTAATAAGCAAAATGATCCAAAGAAGATGCATGTAAACTATATATCCAGTCCCACATATAAACACATAAACAAAGTAAAAGAAATATAGCATGGATAAGACAGTTGAAGAATATGCATAAGATACATACCCATGAATAAAAATATATAAAATATATTTCTGTATTCAAAACACATAAAACACAATATAGAGTCTTAAAAACTCAAAAGCTGAATGCCACAACAAATCAAGAACTGAAAAGTATTGAGGTGAAACAGTTTGGGAGTTAAGTTGAATATTACAATAAACCCTTATGTAAGTAAGAACCCTGGAAACAATGGACTGTGAAATAGATTCTGGGAAAGCCGGGATGGCTCAGCGGGTTAAGCGCTCACTTTGAAGCCCCGAAGACTGAGGATCGAATCCCGGCTCCGGCCCAGGCAGACCCACATGCTGAGCTGGGGTGTGCTTCCCGAATGTGGTGAGGCCCCCAGTTCAGTTCAAATAAATAAATAAATAAATAAATAAAAACAAAAAAAACCAAAAAAACAAAAAATAGACTCTGTGCAAAGTAAAATTATTAACAAGATGGCCAGCTTGAAAAAATATGCAATCAAATTGAGTATAAAAGAACAAGCATAAAGAGTAAATCTTATTAATGGTAACTACAAATGTAAAATATAAGAAAACACTGTCACTGAGACCAATTGTTTTATTTTATAAAAAAATAAAATATAGGAAGCAAATAAGTTTTCTAAGATACAATAGAAAATAACTATTTAAAGATAGAATAAATGAAAACTTCACTTAGTGGAGACCTAAGCCTACAGAATACAAGAACTCTTGTAGTATAAATGTAGATCTAATCTAGCTTTATGTATAAATAGAAATATATTTTAGATATATAGATATATTTTAAAAGATAGCCAGCAAGGGAGGAAAATATTAAACAGTAATTTGTCTTAAATATAAAAGAAATAATTTCAGGCACTGGTATATATTTCATATGTACATGAAAAACTTAAATTATCTAAAAGAATATAAATTGGGCTCTTCTTAAATGTTGTCTTGTCAGAGTCATCGTCAGAGTAAATGCTAGTAATAGCATAGGGTTTAGAAGAAACATGAAAGTAGTGGCTCAAGAACGTCACAACCAAAGTTGTTTAAGAGTAATAATTTTATAATTAATGACATGAAAGTTATAAAAATGGCATGAACATTAGGAGCCATTTATACTCAAATTAGGATTATATAATACATTATCTATTTATTTTTAAAATTATATTTGATGATGAAACCCCTGAGTGGTAGGCTGAAAAGGCTCCCCAAAATTTGTTTATTTTCTAATTCTAGAAGACTGCAAATGACACTTTATTTGGGGAAAAATGTGCAGATATAAAATAATTAAGAAGATCTGCCTAAATCATCTGGGTGGGTCAAATGTAATCAGGAATATCCTTATAATAAAGATGTGGAGAGAAATCACACACACACACACACACACACACACACATGCACACGAAGGCAATGTAACAATAAAGCAGAGAAAAATGACACCACCATCCAAAAAATGTCAACAACCATCGGAAACTAACATAGATAAAGAATGGACTATTTTTTGGAGCTTCTGGAGAAAAGCAGTGCTGAGCACACATCTTGCTATTGGGTTTCTGGCCTCTAAATGTATGAAAGAATAAATTTCAATTATTTTAAACCACTGTGTTTGTTAATTTTTTTTTTTTTTTTTTATCTTTTCACATTTATAGAAAGAAATTATCTTTTTGTCTTCAGTGCATATTTATTTTTATTTTACTTTTTGACAGATAGAGAGAGAGACAGAGACAGAGACAGTTAGAGAACCGAACTGTGGGAACTCCCCAGTTCAGCACGTGGGTCCTGCCTGGGCCGGAGCCGGGATTCGATCCTCGGTCCTCATGGCCTCAAAGCGAGCGCTCAACCCGCTGAGC
>PVKE010044791.1:0-12870 GCA_004027555.1 Craseonycteris thonglongyai | reverse complement strand
TTTTTTTTTTTTTTATATCTTTTTATATTTATAGAGAGTAATTATTTTATCTTCAGTGCATATTTATTTCTATTTTACTTTTGACAGATAGAGAGAGAGACAGAGACAGAGACAGCTAGAGAACCGAACTGTGGGAACTCCCCAGTTCAGCATGTGGGTCCTGCCTGGGCCGGAGCCGGGATTCGATCCTCAGTCCTCGGGGCCTCAAAGCGAGCGCTCAACCCGCTGAGCCATCCCGGCTTTCCCCGGGTTGATTTTTAAGTATCATAAATCTCTTTTAATCTAAAAAATGGAAATAATAATAATGTCTACTTCTGATTTGTTATGAGGATTAAATGAGAAAATACACATAGAATATTTTCGTAGTGCCCAGGTATCACTGAAAAGCTTCTGCACACAAAGTAAACTATCATCAAAGCAAAGAGACAACCAACCAAGTGGGAGAAAATATTTGCAAACAATGCCTCTGATGAGGGGCTAATATCTAAAATATGTGAAGAACTTGTACAACTCAACAAAAAAACAAGCAATCCAATTAAAAAATGGGGAGAAGCTAAACAGACACTTCTCTCATGAAGACATACAAATGGCCAACAGATATATCAAAAAAAAAGGTATGCCCAACATTACTACCAATTAGGGAGATGCGAACTAAAACCACAATGAGATACCACCTCACACCTGTTAGAATGGTTATAATCAACAAGACAGGGAATAGCAAGTGCTGAAGAGACTGGAGAAAAAGGAACCCTCATACACTCAGGTGAATGTAAAGTGGTACAACCACTATGAAAGGCAATATGGAGATTCCTCAAAAAATTAGGAATGGAATTGCCGTATGACGCATCAATCCCTCTACTGGGTATCTACCCAAAACATGAAAACCTTAATTCGCAAAGATATATGTACCCCAATGTTCAACGCAGCAATGCTCACAGTGGCCGAGTCTTGGAAATAACCAAAGTGTCCTTTGATAGATGACTGGATAAAGAAGTTATGGTACACTTACACAGTGGAATACTAGTCAGCAATAAGAAAAGATGAAATACAGCAATTTGTGACAACATGGTTGAACCTTGAAATTATCTTATTAAATGAAATAAGTCAAACTGAAAGAATCAAGAAACATATGACCTCACTTATAGGTGGAATATAAAACTGAAAGTAACAAAGAAGCAAAAACTCATGGACACAGTCAATAGTTTGGTGGTTACCTGAGGGTAAAGAGGAATGTGGGTAGGGTAGTGGGGTAGTGGGAGAGAAATAGTGAGGGAGCATCAAATATATAGTGATGGAAGGAGAGGTGATTCTGGTGGTGAGCACACAATGCAATACATAGATGATATAAAGTAGAATTGTATCCCTGAAAACTATGTAATTGTTACCAACCAATGTCACCCCAATAAATTTAACAATAAAAAAATTTAAGGGACAAGTTGGATTTTTAAATTATTTTTGTTTTTGGTGCTTTTTAGGCGGGGTCAGTAAAACCATTTAGGAGTTTTCTTAATCAAGCTTATAAGAAGTAACAAGGACCATGAAGACCTAACATATTAGTATTTTGATATTACTACAATAAGGGGAGAAAGGGGCCATGGTTTTTAGTGATGGAGTAGATCATGATGTTGGTAGATTTGATGGCAGGGTTCTGTTAAAATTCCTTCCACTGAATGGGAGAATCATGGCATTGCTAAATGCAGGGGAGTCAAAGGAGAGAAAACTAGTTTTGTGTGATGATGATTTGACTTTAAAGACATGTAGAATTTAATATGTCTTCATCCCTTACCTGAGAGGAAATTTTTAGGAATTGGGGATAGGGACTTTGTGAAAAGAGACTGACTGGAGATAACAGCCCTCAAGAGTCATCTTTATAGAAAGGAGAGCGAAGAAAATGAAAAAACAGTTAACAATTTTTTTTAGGAACCAGAATGAAGAGAACATGGATGGCAGTGGAGATGTGGGTGAATGAAGGACTGGGAGTATGTGTATGTGTCTGTAGAGGCTAAAGGAATGAAGCATCAAGAAAGAATAGTCAGCACCACCAGATATTGTATGGCTGTTGAGAATAGAAATGAGTGTGTGGCCCTCTTATCAAATACATGATCACAGTAATTTCTATTGTTAGCCTAATTCTAGGCCTTAATATTGTAATGAAGTAGTAAAACCAGACCAAAGCAAACTAGTTTGCATTGAGCAAGTGTTATTTTATAAGTAATAAGAATAATCCTGCCTCCCCTGGAAAACAAACCATTATCATTTTTCTGTTTCCTTCTAGTCTTTATTCAAATATATATTTTTTTGTGGGAATGTAATAATAGCAGAGATATAATTTTCTATTCTCCTTCCTCCCATGTTTGTACATAATTTTCATATTTTAAAAAAGGCGGGGAAGCCGGGATGGCTCAATGGGTTAAGCGCTCACTTTGTAGCACCGGGGACCGAGGATCGAATCCCGGCCCCAGCCTGTGTGGAACCACATGCTGAACTGGGAGCTCCCCCAGTTCAGTTCTCTCTCTGTCTCTGTATCTCTCTCTCTCTCTCTCTCTCTCTCTCTCTCTCTCTCTCTCTGTCAAAAATAAATAAATAAATAAAATATATTAAAAAAAAAAAAAAGGCTGCCTAGGGAAAGCTGGGATGGCTCAGTGGGTTAAGCCCTCGCTTTGAAGCCCCAGGGACTGAGGATCGACTCCGGACCCCAGCCTGTGCAGACCCATATGCTGAACTGGGGTGTACTTCCCATGTGGGAGGCCCCCAGTTTGGTTCTTGTGCCCTGGTTCTTCCCATGCGGGGGTGCCCCAGCCCTGCATGGCCCCCGCCCACCAGTGTAGAACAAAATCATGTTGAAAACTGATGATGTACAACTATGGAGACTGCTCTGGACCATCCCCCTTCTCTTTGTGAAAACAATAAAATTAATCTTTTTTATTTTTTTTTTAAAGAAAGAAATGAAAATCTCTATGACTCCAGATTTGATATCACATGACTTCCCAAAGTAGTTTACTTTGGACTTTACATGGACAGTTTTACATGGACTTTTGCAGCACACCTTTTGCTTAGTTCTCAGTCAAATAAATGGTACATTGCAGTTGTAGACTTATCCTTTTGCCTGTGTGTTTGGATAATAATAGACCCCAGGAACTACATTAGTATGAATATTTGTGGTGTTTTTTTTTTAAGATTTATTTTATTGTGTTTGGCAGAGACAGAGACATAGACAGAGATAAGGAGGAGGGGCCAGAGCAGTCTCCATAGTTGTACATCATCTTTTTGACATGGTTTCTCTCCACACAAGTGGGTGGGGGCTGCACTGGGCTGGGGGCAGTTGAGTTTTTTTTTAATATATTTTTATTTATTTATTTATATTTTTGACAGAGAGAGAGAGAGATACAGAGACAGAGACAGAGAGAGAACTGAACTGGGGGAGCTCCCAGTTCAGCATATGGGTCCGCACGGGCCGGGGCCGGGACTCGATCCCCGGTCCCCAGCGCTGCAAAGTGAGCTCTTAACCCACTGAGCCATCCCGGCTTCCCCAGTTGAGTTTTTTTTACTGCAAGGATAAGGGATTCTCTTATGCTACCTCAGATTGGGGGTGTGGTTATGAATGACAAGGAAGGCCTCAAAATAGAAGCTGTGATAGAACCAGGTGCCGTGGAGACTGTGCTATGGGATGGCAGGCTACAGGGATTTGAACAGTGGGAGCTATTAATTCCTTGTCATGTTCCACCATTGTCATGACTCAGCTCTTCTCTGCATGTGTGCTTCTCTCTGTACTTCCAATGGGCAAATTATTTTCATATTTCTAGTTGAATTTCAGAGACAGGGAATCTTATTGTCCCAATTCATCTTTTAATTCCTAGCTGTGACATAGGCCATCCTAATGATAGTGACCTTAGAATCCTCAACTGCTTAGTAAAATAAAAAAACAACAACTTAGTTTTGCTTCCTTGAATATGGGGCTATGAATAGTGGCAGCTAGGAAGATAAGTTGGGCGTGATGAACTCCTATGATGATAGATATGTTTGGCATAACCTCTTTATTTGCCTCCTGGGAGAATAGCCCATATTCAAAGTTGCTGTCACTAGAGGCACAAAAATTGTGTATCCATCATAAGCTTTCCACCCATGGCTTGGTACTAAACAGCTGCTCCTAATACTGCTAATAGTCTCACCTCTTGTGGTGGGGCTGGGGCCAGGAAGAGGAGCTTGCATGGCCTGGGCAGTAAGCACAGCTATACTACCACTGTTGGCAGAGACATCTGGGGCAAAGGCAAGGATAGCAGCCAGCTGCAGATGTTGGACAGGAGATTAACTGCATGGCTCTGAAACTGTTCAGACGTCGGCATTGCTGGCAGTGGAAAGGAGGAGGCTGTCATCCTCAGCCCACTTGGGCAGCCAGCTTCAGCTCTAGCAGTCCAGGGGCACAAGCATCTAGGTGAACGCAAACAGCAACCGGCATATATATTCATTCAGGAGTGACCCATGCCTGGTGCTCTGATAATTCCCACCCACCTTGTGTAGAGTGTGTACTTCTGGGTGGCTATTTCTGTTCATGATCGTATATTTCCTCTGCAGTGGCCAAGCTGACTTGACTGCTAGCCCCTGTGACCATAGCCATGCAGTTGTGGGAGTTTGTACAATACCAGCACGGTTTGTGAACCTGGAACAAGTCAGGCCACATGGGAGTCAGATCGGCTTTGAGCCAGCCAGCTAAGGAGATAACTTTGAAGAACAGGAAAGTAGTCTCTACTTTAAGTAGACTAAAATAGGTCATTGTGAAGTTGCAGTGGACTGGATTTATGGCATCGATTTCTTTTTCCTTCACTTTGTCTAAATCTGGCTTTGGAAAGGAAAGTTTTCAAACTTCATATTTTTTTTCCCCTTGTAGCATAACTTGAATGGAAATAAGTCAATGTTGTTTTAGGCCCAGATTCCAAGTATTTTCTACCTTTTGAGTTATACAAACCGATCAAGTTGGGAAGCTACGGGATTTTAGCCAGTAACTTTACCTTTTGCAGTTTGTAAGCTTTTGGGTTAACCCTTTGCCCCGCCCCCCCCCTTTAAATGCAGATTAATGCCTAGTACACATGTTCTTTGATGATTCCTATACTTCAATATTTAATCAATTGAATTTTTTATTCACAGGAAGGATTTTCTTGTAAAAACATAGAAACTTCTCTGCAGAGCAGCAAGAGTAGACTTTTTTAGTCCTGTTTTGACAGAGTAGCATCTTATTGGTGTTTTTTTTTCTAATTTTTAAAATTGTTTTTTTGACAGAAGGAGAGAGACATAGAGAGACAGAGAGAAGGGGGAGAATCCAGAGCAGTCTCCATAGCAGTACATCATCAGTTTTTGATATAGTTTCACTCCACAGGTGGGCTCAGGGCAGGAACTGGAGGACCCCAGCAAGAACTGAATTGGGGGCATACCCCAGTTCAGCATATGGGTCCACATGGGCCGGGGCCAGGATTCAATCCTTGGACCCTAGGGCTACAAAGTGAGTACTCAACTCATCGAGCCATCCCAGCATCCCTCAGTTTTGTTTTTTAAAAGCTTAGCACACCCTCAGTTTAAATTGTTTTATTAGACACACATCTCCTCTGCATTGTATTGCAGATGAACTTTAAGTTAGTCTTTGATTTCAAAGTATTTATAGTTTGAGAGACTATATAGAAAGGTGTAGGCAGTAGGAATGTACCAGCCATGGGATCAAGCCTGTGCAGCCACATGAATAACTGAGACATCTTGTAGTCTGTCACAGCAGTCAGTACCTGTTGTGCTCTTATGCCCACGCAGAGGTACGGGAAAGGAGGAGAAGCCAAAAACACCCCTGATGAGAACTTTCTTTGAGAAAGAGTAGATTTCAGGAAGTGAAATGGAAGGGCAGGTTGAGATAGCGGATATTTCAGAAGAAGGTATCGCTAAGGGCAGGACTTGCTGATAGGAATTGGGTAGAGCTAAGGCCATGAGCAGGTGAGATCAAGAAAGGATGAGTCAGTTGAAAGAGTTTGAAATGAGAAGCTAACTGAGAGAATCTGGTGAAAATTTTTGAAAGCTGGGAGCAAAGACTTGTCTTTTAAAATAGAATGGAGGGGAAGCCGGGATGGCTCAGTGGGTTAAGCGCTCACTTTGCAGTGCCAGGGACCGAGGATCGAGTTCCGGCCCCGGCCCGTGTGGACCTATATGCTGAACTGGGGAGTTCCCCCAGCTCAGTTCTCTTTCTGTCTCTGTGTGTGTGTGTCTCTCTCTGTCAAAAACAATAAAAAAATAAAATAAAATAAAAAAACAAAATAGAATGGATAACCTTAGTGTTGAGGAGAGGAAACAGTGAGTGGTACAGAGAAAACCCATTGACAGCAGCATTAAGAACTCATTAGAGGAGTATTAAAATGCAAGGGAGTGAAGAAATTAGATTGTCAAAATACAGACAATATACAAGCAAGGTCAAGACTAAAGTATCTGTAGGGAAGCAGCTATATACTAGGTTAAAATGTAGAATTTGCCTGTTGTCTGATGCAGAATGAGGGAGAGCAACAAGCCATGGGGCAAGAACTAGGTATTTGTGGACTCAGATGGTGGTATAAGCAGCTACTACCTATACAGCATTGAGCAAATTATTTAATCTCTGAACCTCAGTTTACTCATCTGAGTTAATACTACTCAGGGTTAATACTAAATAGGTCATTAAAAGGATTATGTGAGAGAGCACACATACCCACCAACATAGTACTTAGGCTTACTAGGTGCTAAATAATACTAGTGTCTTTCCCCTGATGATGAAAATATAGTGGTTGGTAATAATAAAACTGCCCAACTAGTTTGATCACTTTCCTTCCCTTCCACATCTGTAGTCTAGTCTCAGTTTTCTTGGTCAGGTGCTTGTTAGAACTAACTGTGACTACAACTGACAGATTGGCAAATTTCACAAGGACTTTTTTATATAGGGAATATGTGGTTATGTAAAAAGAGCAGACTTTAAGCCCAAATACCCTAGCAGTGGTTGGCAAACTGCGGCTTGCAAGCCGCAGTTTGCCGACCACTGTTAGGGCACTGCCCTCAACTACAGCACTTTACTAAGAACCCAGGAAGTAGATGGCCAGTTTTCAACTCTGAGGTGGTTCTACTCATCAGACTTATTTTCTTGTCCATTCCTACCTTCCCTCACCCCCACCTTCCAAGCAACAAACCCACAAAGAAATAGTTACTAGTGTAACAGAAAACACAAAACACGCTAGAACCAAAATGTTTGAGCATCAGCCCTGTGTGTAAGTGTAGTCAAAGAAGTATGTTTGTTCTGAATCCAACTGAAATGTTCGAGAATCCATGGACTTGGGCAGTCTCTGCAGAGCCAGCTTTGTGTCTTACCTTAGGCTGATTCCTTCCTTGAAATGTCCATCATGTCTTCACCTATGTCATACCATTAAGGTCTGGCTTTTTTGCCACTACCTACAGAAAGTCTTCCCTGATTTTTCTATTCATGTCTTCACTTAAAAAAAAAAAGTCTTCTTTTTATGAAGTTCAACTTTAAAAATTTCATTTTAACAAATACTGTTTAGGATCCTTAATGAGTTGTTCCTAGATTAGGGTTCTCTGTGTACTAATTCTTCATGACCTTCTTGTACTAACTTATACATTCCTTGAGAACAAGGACTTGCTTACGTCACTAATGAAGAGAGCTGAGGGCAGCCAGCAACAAGCAGAGCTGATGAAAACATTGCAAAAATTCATCGAATTGTGTGTCAAAATTGTCAGCTGAGAAGCATAGCACATAAACATTAATAGAAAAACAGGAAAATCTTAACTGAAAACCTGGCATGAGAAAGCTGTATGCAAAAATGGTCCCAAGGATCTCACCAATGAACAGAAGTGAAGGAGAGGGAAAATTTGCCAAATCTTTTGGAGAGGCAAGACAGTGTTTTGGGCTATGTTATCACTGGTGATGAAACATGGGTGTACCAATATGACCCTGAAACAAAGCGTCAAAATCCACAATGGAAGTCAGCCAATTCTCCATGACCAAAAAAGTTCTCAGTCCAAATCAAGCGTCAAAATGATGTTGCTAACCTTTTGTGATATCAGAGAGATTGTTCATTATGAATTTGTACCAACTGGACAAATTGTCAACCAAGTGACTATTTGGAAGTCCTGAAAAGGCTGCATGTAAAAGAGACAAAAACGACCTGAACTTTTTACTAACAACTCATGGCTCTTGCATCACGACAATGCACCAGCTCACAGGGCACTGTCTTTGAGGGCATTTTTAGCCAATAAACAAATAACTACATTGGAACACCCTTTTTACTCACTTGATCTCGCCCCCAGTGACTTTTTTTTACCTAAAGATAAAGGAAATACTGAAACGAAGACATTTTGATGACATTCAGAACATCAAAGGTACTATGACTCTGGCTCTGATGGCCATTCTAGAAAAAGAGTTCCCAAATTGCTTTCAAGGGTAGACTAGGCTCTGGTGTAGGTGCATAGCTTCCCAAGGGAGTACTTCGAAGGTGACCATAGTGATATTCAGCAATGAGGTATGTAGCACTTTTTCTAGGGTGGATTCGCAAACTTGTCAGGCCACATACACTCGAATAAACACTACTCATTGTTTTTCCAAATGTACCAAAATGTACCCAAAGGTACATTTCCCAAATGTACCTTTGACCCTTCCATGACTTGGCCTGTGTTATTTCCTGACCTTGGAATACCCCTACTTCCTGGAAACGTAATTCTCCAGCTCAGATATGGCCTTAGCTTTGTAGCTTTCTCTAATATTTGGACACCTCTGCTCCATTTGCTTCTCACCAGTGTTCTGTAGGATATACCCCCAACATAACACTTCCCCTGTTGTTTCATCATTATTTATTTACAGGTTGAGTTTTTTCAGGGCAGGGTTCTTCCTTCCCTTATTCATATTTGTAACTTCAGTGCCTAGCAGCATACCTTGTGCCTCCTAAATAGTTTTAGTTCTATTAAATTGAATCCAAAGACAAAAAGACTCCTGAAGCAAACCAGGTAAGTAAGTCCTCTGACCTCAAAGCCAAGGTCAGAGAGAATATTTGGAACAAAATTCTTGTGCCAAAAAAAAAGTCTAAACTCAGGCAGCCCTGGCTGGAGAGGTGCCCTTCAGTCTCTCTAGGAAGGTCATAGGAAATCAGGGAGTTTGGATTCTGTGCAAGGAAAGATCTCTGTCCCATTCAGACCATGGATCCTTCCTTCTGGGGCTAATCTCAATCAGAAACTGGCAATTGTTTGGTCAACCACCATTTCCTGAAGGCAGAAGCAGTTAAAGGCAGAGCCCTATAAGCTAGAATTATTTTCATTGAAGCTGATATTGAAACATAAATCACTAAGAGCATTAGTTGATTTTAAGAACTTTTGGGGGGATGCTGGGATGGCTCAGTAGGTTAAGTGCTTACTTTGCAGCCCTAGGGTCTGAGGATTGAATCCCAACTCCAGTCCATGCAGATCCATATGCTGAACAGGGTTGTGGCCCCCAGTTCAGTTCTCACTGGGGTGAGCTTCCCATGTGGGAGGCCCCCGGTCCAGCCTCCAGCTCGTGCAGGCATGTCTCCCATGCAGTAGGCCCCTGGCCTGCTTCCTGTCCTGTACAGCTCCTGCCCACCTGTGTTGAATGAAAACATGTCAAAAACCGATGACTACAACTATGGAGACTGCTCTCGGCCCTCTGTCTCTCTCTGTCTCTGTCAAAAAACAATAAAATACATCTTTAACAACAAAAAAAAGAAAATTTGATCTAAATAAAACTAAATCTAAACTTCTGATTATTTTGAAATTCATCATTTCTTTTTAATATATTTTTTGTGGGCTTTAGAGCAAATGTTTTACATAAGCCTTAAATTTTAGGACTGAAGCACAGGTGACTACTTCCTGCTACTAAAATACGATAATTTTATTGTTTATTATTTATTGTCACCTGTGACAGTCAAATGATCACTGTCACAAAAATGACAATAATAAATTGGGAAGTCCTTATTTGCTAGTGATAATGATTTTTATCTCACCATTTTTAGGTGAGACACTGTAAGTTACTGACTAAGGAATGAGGGCTATGAATGCTGACCTAAATTTTAATCCCAAAGTTAATCTCTAGAGTTTTAATTGGAGGTATCCATTAACCTCTTGGGGTTTCAGTTTTCCATCTGTAAAATAACAACTGTATTTACCATATTGAATGACTATGAGGCTAGAAAGAGCTACAAGATGTCAGTATTTATTAGCAAATTGCCTGGCACATTGTAAACACTTAGTAACGTATTTGTGGTGATGAAATTGGTGGTGATTGGTATTTACAGTAGGGGTCAGTATAAAAAATTATAAAATGAAAAGGTTTGTATTTGAAATGCTCAGGAAGCTTTGTTTTTGTAAGGTAGCCAAGAACACTTGGAGGTTGTTACACTTAATGTGTTCTCAGGTATTAGGAGAATAAGATTTTTAATTAAATTTTCCCTTCAAAAACCTGGCCAAATAAAATGGGCTATCTTGATTTAGCAACCCCCCTCAATTCCTTCCTGTTTCTTTCTACCTCAGAGAAGTACATTGGTCAGTGCAGAATTCTCAAAAAATCCCTCATTGTTCTGCCCTTCCTCCCACTATCTATTTGGTAACAATGGAAAAGCAAGCAATTTTCTGCCATCCATTCTGCCTTTAACCCAGGTTCATGATGGTGACAGTGCCAAGAGTTCCTACTACTTCCCCCAAAGCCCATATTTCCGTCCACAGACTGGCTCTGAGTTGAGAGTCTCCCATAGTTCACCACCTCTCTAAGCCTCCGCACACTCCTTAGGTACTTGGGAAACAAGGTCACCATTTCTGAAATGTGAGCTGTTTTATAATCCTGTTATCTCAGATTGGCTCAGAGGGCAAGGGAGAACAGAGGGAGTTCACATTTCTGGCCAAGTTTTTTAATTCCCTTCAAACTTTTGGAAGAGCCTACCATCATACTGACTGTTTGACAAGCTTGATTTATAGTTGTAATAGGCTTTTATTTTTAAAATGTATTAAAACAACAAATAAGACCACATCTGATAATTCTCTTTCCTGGTAGGAATAGCTAATGATATATAAAAGCAAACATTCAGTCACTTTATTGTTTATAGTGATTGTAGCCTGTCATTCAAATAGCTTTAAGGTTTTTCTTCATTATCTAGACTGTTGCCCTTTATTCACCAAATGCTTGCAGATGCAAACTACAAAGTATATATCATTACATTTAACTCTGATTTTATAATGAGACATATGCAAAACTTGACTTAATTTTACATACCACATAAATACCAAAAATGCAATAAAAGAAAAATTGGCACTTGCATGATATCCTACTTCACAAAGTACCTTTACATATATTACCTCACAACCTATGAGTACATTTCTGTAAGATAATCAGGACAAATACTTAGTTTCTTCATTTTATAGAGAAAAGAACCCAGACTTAGAAACTTTGTTAATTTTCAAGTTCATGGTTCTGCCACTTAACTGGGTGATCTTGAATAAGTCTCTCTCTTTAAAAAAAGAAATGTATTTTATTGTTTTGAGAGAAGGTGAGAGAAAGAGAGAGAGAAGGGTGAGGGCCCAGAGCAGTCTCTACGGTTGAACATCATTAGTTATGACATGGTTTCATTCCACGCAGGTGGATGTGGGGCTGTGCAGGACGGGAACTGAACTGGGAGCCTCCCGAGTGGGAAGCAAGAACCCTTATCGCTATCCCAGCAGTTATCAGTTGTGCCCGAGTTCATGTGGGTTTGTATGGACCGGAGCTGGGATTCGATCCACAAACATTGCAGTTGCAAGGCAAGCGCTCATCCTGCTGATCTATCTCAGCATCCCCATGTTTCTTAATTACTCAGTGCAATTTCTTTAACTATACAATTTAAAATAGTACTCACCTTACAGGGTATGTGTAAAGATAAAACGAGTCAATATATATATGGCACTTAGAACAGTACCTTGTACATAGTAGATGCTTAGTAAATGTCAGCTGTTAACTGTTACTACCATACAGCTAGTAAATATTAGGTCTTAGGCCCTGTTCTAGAAATTCTGACTTCTACTCTGGAACTCTTTTCATAGTGCCATGTGGAATTTGCCTTTTAGTAAATCACTGATTTAATTTCTACCTCACACTGACCTTGTTATTTTTGAAGGGAGCTTTTTGTACTTTGTTTACTTTGACCTTAAATTTCTGAAGATCACAAGGGAAGTGTGTTTGAAAGATTCTTCCTGGTTTTTTTAATTCTCTGATTTCTGTTATCTTGGTTTCCTTGACCTTGAAGTATCAGAAGGTGCTTTAGTAGGTGAAGTTATCATAAAGTTGTTTTCAAGAGTGATTTTGGATGTTTCTAATGGATTTTGTTTTGGGCAGAAGGCCTGAGATAGGAAGTAGGATTGAAGGAAATTGTTGGATTTGAATCACACACCTTACCTGTAGTCAGAGAGAATGTTCTCATTGAGAGTGGCAGCTTGCTGACCAGGGAGTAGAGACGATTTGTTATAAAAGAGCCATCCTGAAGAAATTGGTAAAATACTATGGGACGTTCCCAGGGAAAGGAAAATAAGTTGTTTGTAGGTATTTTTCTTGGTAATAAGATAGCAGGCTTTTACTCATGACTCCCAGTTGTTTTTACTCTGCCCACTGCCAGTGTTGACATTTGTGACTGTGAGATGGGCCTGAGTGAAAATTTGTGTGCTTTTGTGGTAGCTAGTTAGCTTCTGTGGGGAGACACCCTCCCTTTGCTCTGAGGCCCACATTGACTGCAGTGAGGGAGAAGGAGATTTTGGGAGAGGGTTGGGGGAAGCAGACAGCTTCTGTGTCCTGGGGCACTTCAGGTTGTTGTCTTAGCTGTTAGATAGCAG
>PVKE010044790.1:0-12870 GCA_004027555.1 Craseonycteris thonglongyai | reverse complement strand
TATCAGATGGGCTTCTCTTTGTTTTTTCTTTTGGACTCAGTTGTGGGAGAAGGAGATTTTGGGAGAGGGTTGGGGGAAGCAGACAGCTTCTGTGTCCTGGGGCACTTCAGGTTGCTGTCTTAGCTGTTAGATAGCAGGGTAGTAAAGGTGTGGCCAGGGGTGGGGGCATGTGAGTAGGAGCTAGGGCGGGCCTGAGACATAATAGCAGATTCCTCTCTCAGCAGGGGGGCTGGTGGTTCAGTGTTGGCGGGGCGCAGGAGCTCTGATCTTTCCTCCTCCTGGCTGTCCCTCCTTCAATCAGATCTGTAAGGCACGCCCGCAGGGCAGCACTTGGATGGGCTGGGGCTTGGCAGAGGCCCTGGTCAGCCGTGCAGTCCCGCGCACAGGCAATGACACCGCGGAGACCCGGCAGGCAGCCCAGTTGTGCGCGTGGTCCGCAACTCCCCAGAGGTCCAGTGGGCGGGACGCCAAAAGCCCAGCTGCGTGCTAGCGAGCAGGCAGCGGTGCTGCGGGGCGGCCCGGTGGGCGGGGCACCGAATGTCCAGCTGCACACTTCCGCACAGGCAGAGTCGCCGCAGTGGCCTGGTGAGCGGGGCACCAAAAGCCCAACTGCACGCTGGCAAGCAAGCAGCGGTGTTGCTGCGGCCCGGTGGGCGGGGCGCCGAAAGCCCAGTTGCACGCTGGCAGCAGCGCCGCGGAGGCCTGGTGGGCGGGGCGCCGAAAGCCCTGCGCGCACAGGCCGCAGCTCGGGCGGCAGCCGCTCTCCGCTCCCGGCTCTGTTGAGACCGCTGGAGTCACTCCAAGCACGTCCAATGCAGCTATGCCCACTCAAGCCCCAGCCCTCACTCCAAGAGCCCTGTCCTCAGAAGGCGCTCCCTCACAGTCAATCTCCTCCGTAAATCAGGGGTGCTGAGCTGCTGTGGGCTGGTGCCCTGCTCTCACCCGCCCGTCGGGAAGTGTAGCCGCCCTGCTCCACAGTCCCTGTTCCACTTTAGGCTCTGTGTTAGGGCACTGTACGCTGTCCCTTGAGTTTGAATGTTAAATTGTCCACAGTCTTGTGGGGCTTCCACGCTCCCTAGGTCTCGGCTTCCAGCCCGCCCTCGATCCAGCTCCACTTTGACCGCAGTCCCCCAATCCCCCTTTGTTTTTGCCAGCCCCATGCCGCGCTCCGAGTCTCTGTCCCCGAACCGCTGCTTCCCTTTCCCTCTCCCGCTCTCCCCATTTTTCTCTAATCTTTGTGTGTTGTTCTGTGTTGTGTGGTTCTCTTAGTTGAGTTTTCTTCTCAGGGTTTCCCCTGTGGACTCCCCTCTGTTCACAAGGCCCTTCCCAGGCAGTTATCGGCGTTCTCCTCTCATGCCGCCATCTTGGATCCTCCCCACATATTTCCCACTTAAAGTTTTTAGTTAGAGAAACAAAAAAGTTTCAAAGGCTGAACTCACAATCTTTTAAGATTAAGACCAAGAAAGAACCTCTTAAAAATAAATTTTACAGATATTTTTTAAAACTCAATTTCATATTATAATCAATTAAAAAGTAAGGATGAGGGATGCCAGGATGGCTCAGGGGGTTGAGCACTCATCTTGCAGCCTCGGGTTCAAGGATCGAATCCCAGCTCCGGCCCATGTGGACCCATACGCTGAACTGGGGTGTGCCCCCAGTTTGGTTCTCACTAGGGTAAGCCTCCTATATGGGAAGCCCCTGGTTTGGGTCCCGCCTGGGTGTGCTTCCCATGTGGGAGGCCCCCAGGCCAGTTCTTTCCCTGCATAGACCCACACCCACCTGTAAAGTAAAACTATATCAAAAACTAATGATGTACAACTATGGAGACTGCTCTGGGCTCTCCCCACTTCTTTCTGTCTCTGTCTCTCTCTCTGACAAAAACAATAAAAATAAATCTTTATTAAAAAATGGGGTGGGGGGCTGGAGAGGACCCTGTGTGCTGAGAGCATGAAGAACTGGTGTCTGTGTCAGATCTGTACCTGCGGGTAGCGTAACTGTCCCATGGAACCACAAGGATATATGAAAATTCTGACCTGTCTTGCCCCACAACTGAATATTTGGAAATATATTCTACATATAGCAATATTCTTTCAGTTCAGAGTCTTAAACCAAAGTGAGAGTTTTGAGCATGCTGTGGTAAAATGGAAGGGATAACAACATTAAATAGTTACAGAGCTTGGAACATTCAGAAAAGTGAACCTTATAAACCAGAACAAACTTACTATTCATCTGTGCTGTGAAATTGAACGACATTTCACAATGACTATGTTCCTCAGGAAACACAGCTCAGGCAAAGCTTTAAACACGGCGCTATGGTCAAATGTTCTGCAGTCCCTTTTCATGGTGATACAAGTCATTACCTTATCAGCTAGAAACCAAGTTTGCAAGGCCCAAAGAAGTTTACAAGCCAACCAGCCAACCCTTTGAGGATCTCACAGCTCACTTATGTGACTTTCAGGGTCTTATTGATGAAACTGTAAAACTCTGCAGACCTGCGTACACCACAGTGGCCCAAAATGCTCAATATGAAGGAAGCACTGAGTCTTTGAAAGTTTCCAACCATGGGAAATCCCATCGCCTGAAGTCAAGAAAGTACAAGAGTACATTTCTCTTACAGGTACCATGCAATTAAACAGCATAAGCCATCTCCAATACGTTCCATGTCAGGACAAATACATCAGGCCTGTTTCTCATACAAGAAAAAACAATTTTCCTTTCAGGAAAAAATACTACAAAGGAAGATTTTTTCATCATGAGAAAATTGTCATCAAGGACTTATTAAAAAGCAGCAGCAGATTATCAACCCATCTGGAAAATTTGATGATAGTTGGAGCACTTCCAGATCTCACTATGTACTACATGAATTGATTATAACAGAGTTGCAAGCCTTCAAATGTTCCTTTTCAGAGTTCTATTTCACTTGATGATAACCTTGTATTCTATGCACTGAAGGAACAGAAAACCTGCCCCACTAGCTAGCCTTCTTTTCCAGGTTATATGTTTGAAAATACAAATTCCCTGGGTCATAAATTCTCTGTAAGTCATGCCCACAGCAAGTCATGTTTAAAAGGAGGCTAACTCGCAGGATGCTGGTTTTCCAAGGGTAACACTGATTATTTTTAGTAGAAAACATATTATTAGATAGCTAAAACAATCAATTATGGGAAGTTATGATCTTAAAATTCATTTTGTATTGGTATAAGGGCAGGCTGATAAATTTTCCCTCCACTGTAATATTTTTTGTTACATTGGACATATCTGGATATAACTGGTTCTGTGTAGTCACATGGTATTTCCCCTCTATCATTCTTGACCTGGTACACACAGATGCTTGCATTTTTTTTACCCAGAGCACTTTGAAAGGGAAGAGTATTCTGATGTTCACTTCAAACAGCGTTCTGTTATTAAATTCTTAACAATGGAAAAAGTTCCTCCAACTGAAATTCACAGACAAATGCAAGCCTTTTATGGTGATCAGTGTGTTGATGTGAGTACAGTAAAATGCTGCTGGGTAAGGTGTTCAAAGATGGAGAAGTGGAGCAAGCAGATTTGAGTGACAAACCATGAAGTGGAAGGCCTATGAATGAAAGTTACCAGCTCCATAAAGATCATGTTGAAAAGGATGTCAGGTTAGCTCAACAGGTTGAGTACTTGCCTTGAAACCATGAGGTCCAAGGATCAAATTCAGGCCCCGGCCCATGCAAACCCATATGCTGAACTGTGGCACAACCAGTAACTACTGCGATGGTGGTGAAAATTCTCACCTCTCATATGGGAGTCCCCCAGCTCACTTCCTGCCCCATACAGTCCCACATCCACCTGTGTGGAATGAAACTATGCCACAGCTAATGATGTACAACTATGGAGACTACTCTAGGCTCTCTCTCTCTCTCTCTCTCTCTCTCTCTCTCTCTCTCTCATTCTCTCAAACAATAAAAAAATAATCTTTAAAAAAAGGGGGAAGGGGGAATAAAAAAACTTTGGCTTTTGGACTTTTCAAAGCACATATCTGCCTTCAGATTCTTCCCCTGCACCATGAATCCAAAGGCAACAGAAAAAAAGCCACTATTGCTGTTCATAAATTTAATTCAAAACATAGGGGGAAATGCTGTAACTGTGGAAAGAGACAAACATAAGTTGTTTCTACAGCAAAAACTACATGCTTGCTGTGTTTGTAGTATGTATGATATAAATAAGTAGGAAATTCCTGCTCTTTTTCTCACCTTTTAAATAACTAGTTTATTTTTTTTTCCATTTTCTTTTTGCACAAGATGATAGAAAGACAAAATGAATTTCTCTATACAGATGCATCAGCAATGATTGATTTCTAGAATTATAAAGCTCACTGAGTCAGTAATGTTAATATATACATTTTAACAACTTTCTATTTTGCTCAAAAATAGAATCCATTTTAAGAGCAATATATACCTTGTGGAATCCCCTACCTCTGGCAGTTTTAAGAAGCTCAGGTAACCAACCATGTTAACTCATTCAGATTCCCAAAGGTCCTATCTACAGTATTCCACACAACATAATCTTTCTTCAATGTTAAAGAATACAAACCCAAATATACTTTAAACAATCCAAAGACATTGTTACAATGACTTCCAAGTTGGAGTTTTAAAAAATAAATAGGTAATCTCAATACTAGGATGAAAAAGACATTCATACTAATCAAAATACAATCAACAAGTTGACAGCAGAACTTCTTGGCTAAATTCTAAATGAAGTTTGATTCTACTTAATTTTATTGTACAGACCACACCTAGTAGTTAAGAGCAATTAGCACTTTACTAATAAAGGCTTCCTAACTGACCAATTCCTTTCTGATGGCATTTTCTAGTTTCCAACACAGCTACTGTTTACAGTAGTCAGTATGCCATGAGAAGTTTCTAAAGAGAGAACAAAAGTTTGTCATAGCACAGCTTTGAATATTAAGAATAAAAATTAAAGTGGGTGGTATTCAATGGGCAGGAGTAAATTCTTCTCTGAACGATACAAAACACACACACACACACACACACACACACACACAGAAAGAAAAACTAGTGTAACAGAGATGGCCTCAGCAGAGAATAGGCCTGTTATTGGTGTATCTGAATTATTTTTACACCATGTGTACAAGGTCTGATAATTAAGTTCATGAACATGCCACTATGAACTTATGTTGGCAGCACTGTACAAACAACTCAGTAAGATTTCATAACCTTGGTGTATCAGTGTCTCACAGCTGTGCTCATGTCAACATGTGGTAGTGTCTCGCTGAGGGAGGTTCATTACTGTTGTGTGTTTTTGTGTGCCATCATAAAAATGTTGGAGCTTGAATTAGAGCAACGAACAAACGTTAAATTTCTTGTTAAACTTTGCAAGAGTGGAAGTGAAGTCAGGGACACACACGTTAATCCAAGTTTGTGGGGATAATTCCCTGAAGAAAATGACAGTGTACAAATGGATTAAATGTTTTTCTGAGGGGAGAGAAAGTGTCACTGATGAAGAGCAGTCAGGGCAGCTAGTAGCCAGCAGAACTGATGAAAACATTTCAAAAATTTGTGAAATTGTGAGTCAAAATCATCAGCTGACTGTGAAAAACATAGCAGACCAAGTAAACATTGATAGAGAAACAGAAATAGCTTAACTGAAAATCTTGGCATGAGAAAGGTAGGTGTAAAAATGGTCCAGAAGGAGCTCACCGATGAACAAAAGCAAAGGAGAGTTGAAGTTTGCCAAGACCTTTTGAAGAGGCAAGATGAGGTTTTGGGTATGTTATCAATTGGTGATAAAACATGCATGTACTAATACAACCCTGAAACAAAGCGCCAAAGTGCACAATGGAAGTGAACCAATTATCCATGACCAAAAAAATTCCATCAGTTCAAATCAAGAGTCAAAAAGATGCTGCTAACCTTTTTTAATATCAGAGGGATTGTTCATGATGAATTTGTACCAACTGGACAGTCAACCAAATTGACTATTTGAAAGTACTGAAAAGGCTGCGTGAAAAAGTGAAGATAAAAACGACCTGAACTTTTCACTAACTCTTGGCTCTTGCATCACAACAATGCATCAGCTCATACAGCACTGTCTATGAGGGAGTTTTTAGCCAGTAATCAAACTGCTGTATTGGAACACCCTCCCTATGCACCTGGTCTGGCTCCCAATTACTTTTTTCTCTACCTGAAGATAAAGGAAATATTGAAAGGAAGCCTTTTTGATGTCATTCAGGACATCAAGGGTAATATGACAATGGTTCTGATGGCTATTATAGAAAAACAGTTCCAAAATGGTTTTGAAGGGTAGACTAGGGGGTGATGTCAATGCATATCTTCCCAAGGGGAGTACTTTGAAGGTGACTGTAGTGATGTTCAGTAATGAGGTATGTAGCACTTTTTCTAGGATGAGTTCATGAACTTAATTGCCAGACCTCAGTATATTCAGCACACTGAAAGCCAGTATGATGCAATGAATTTCTAGATTCACAATTGCCTCAGTTAAAATCCCAACTCCATCACTTTCTCACTGTGCCCACTTAAATTATGTGACATTAGACGTGTTTCTTGCCTCTCGGTATCCAGTTTCCTATCTGTCAATTTGGGATAATAATAGTTCCTCTCACAGAATTGTTAAAAAGAATCAAAGAGTTAAGAGTTACAGAGTCTGGTGCATAGTACGCACTATAAAAGTATTAGCGATTACTATTTTTTACTTTTTGATTTAATTTTAGACTTACAGAAAGTTGCAAAAACAGTACAGAGGATCCTTACCTCCCTCAATCCACTTCTATCATTAACATTTTACTACAATTATCAAGAACCTCAATTTTACATATCAGTGGTTCTGAAAGGGACAGGGCCTGGGATGAGGAGAGAGGTTGCACCTAGGGCTACTGTTTAGAATTACTGATTTAGAATGTCAGCTAGAGGACAGAGGGAGTGGATGGAAGCATGGGAATAAGGAAGCAGCACTGTCACTCATGTCCTATAGCAGTTTCCTTGCCTTTTCTCTAGCCTTCCCTGTTTCCCCCAGAAGGATCTAAGGCCCTCATCTGGTATAAATTCCCAGGGACAGGGATCAACCTGCTGGCTGCCTATTGTACTATTAACTGTTGCCTCGGACCAGAGCTTCTGTCTACCTCATCTAATTGTAAAAAGAACACAGGCTTCTTTCCATTTTCTCCCTCAGTGGAATAAGCACCAGTTGTTCTGAAGTTTTCTAGGTTTGCTACTGCTACTTATGATGGGGAACTAGAGGATAAACATTGCTAAAGAAGAACAAGTTTTAAGAAGTCTTACAATTATCATTCTCCTCGTATTCAGTGAAATATAAATTAAATGGAACTACTGTCTCAAGCTTTCCTAACTGCCTTTGCACCAGGACGCTCAGATTCTACAATACGTATCCCAAGTTGTTCACTACTTAGTCTTTTACTCCAATCTTCTTTTAAGCTTTCTATTTTCCCGGGCGCCTTGGGTCTGGGAGTTACACAGTCAGACCTCAGAGGTTGCCTTTCACTCCCCTATCTCATCACAGAAGAAGCGAACTTGAGTGTGCTTTGTCACTGCTGCTGTCCCCAGACTCAGCTACTTACTAAATGTGTTAAATGATTTGGAGGAAGAGTTACATAATCTCTCGAAGCCTCATTTTAAAAAGAGGATGGTGCTGCCCATGCTTACAGAATTATCATGAGAGCTAGTGAGAAACTATATGTAATACCTAGCACATGGCAGGCATCCAAACAAAGCAATGGCAATTATTATGGTCTCATCGCCTCTCCTGCTACCACTGTATACCCAGTCCCTCAACTGGTAAAGATGCAAGGTGAGAGAGAGAACCAGAGCTAAGGAATGATCCACGCTTCCCTGACCACATCTCTTACTACTCACCTATTCACACATTAAAAGTAAGAACAGGGAAGCAAGAAATAGAGAAAGTAAGCTAAGTTATATATGTATCTAAGGTGGAACCAGGAAGTTATGAAAATCTTAGAAATAGAAAAATGAGAAGAATGTTTAGTTTGCTTTTTATTAAAAAAGGAAAATAGCATTTAACATAACACACAAAATAAAAATAATATATAGCCTAGCTAAATACTTATAATAGTTGTTTTCAATCCAAAAGAAAGTCATTTATTCTAAGTATCAAGATAACATGAGAAATACTTCTAACAACAAAAAAAAATCTTTCCAATACTTTTCCACAGTCTTGACTATATCTTCTATTTAAAACACTACATTTAGTTAACCCTTAGTTCATACTGACAAGCCATGGGTACTGAAATGTTTCGTATAAACGGACATTTTACTTGCCCTATTAAAAACATACAAATAAATCCAATTCAGCTTCATACCTTACAGACATCACACATAGCTTCTCTAACATTCCCACGCAGAACACATCTCTCCAGGCGAGATCCTTTTGTGCATTACTCTCTTTCTAATAAACCCTAAAGGAATACCAGCCAGTTCTATGGTCCCTTCTCTTCCAGCTTCTGAGCAGCAGTGGTAACAAACTAATAAGTGAAGCTACCGAACAATTTTCCCTCTTCTTATTGAATCAAACTTCCTTCAATTAGTTGTTTATGAAGTTGCTCGTTGCTAATTCCTCCCATGTTTTTATCCCCTAACAATATGCATGTTGTTTCCCAACTTGGAAAATTAACATCCACATTGACCTGGCAGTTGTAGATTATGTCATTTTCCAGGCAGCCAACTTAAGGCCATATGCACAGAGCTGCCTTTGTTATGAGAAAAACTGTTTCTCTGAAGTTCATAGTGATATTGAAGCTATTTTGTACAACCCACCGCTCCTGGCTCAAATACATGCAAATGGCAGCAAATGCAGAGTATAGAGGACATTCAAAGGAGTATTAATCTATTCAATGAGGTAACAGAACTCAATTGCTTCTTCCATTTCCTAAATTTTGACATATGGAGTTTTAAAATTTTACCTAACATTCTAAAGGAAAGCAATTTATTTTCAAATCCATGCTCTTTTTTCCTTCTGAATTATTGTGAAATCAAGTAACGTCTCTTTCACATTTGTTAATTATATTCTAATAAAATCAATTTGGCAGTGAATTTGGTAAAAAGAACATTCCAAGGCAAGTAAATGTAGTTATAGAGAAAACAAATAATACTTATATACTATGTCTTGCCAGGCTAAAATAAACATATAATGATTGCTATTTGATAACTCTCCTTCCAAAAAGTAACATTAAATTTTCTTTTCAGAAAAGAAATGGTAAATTTGAAATCTTACCTAACATCCAAGAAAATGAAAGTATTGTAGTTCAATAAACCATCTGTAGCTTAGCTGTTCTAGAAAACTCTTTTCTTTTTTTTAATTAAAAAAAAATTTTTTTTTATTGTTTTTGACAGAGAGAGAGAGAGAGAGAGATATATATACAGAGAGAACTGAACTGGGGGAGCTCCCAGTTCAGCATATGGTTCCGCACGGGCCGGGGCCGGGATTTGATACTTGGTCTCCGGCGCTGCAAAGTGAGCGTTTAACCCACTGAGCCATCCCGGCTTCCCCAAAACTCTCTTCTTTGCAATAAATTTAATTAAGACAATGGAAAACTATCCAACTCCAGGAAAGAGCTACAGACAGCCGGTATCTGATCAGCATGAACAGATATAGTTAAAAAGCAAAGTAAATTGAACTGTCAGTAACTATTTTTCAAATCTTCAATCACTGGAAGATAAAAGCTTATTTCTTCTCTTTGTTCTGATCTTTCAGAGTACAGATGTATGTCTTTAACATCAGAAATTAGGTACACAGTTCAGTAATCTTTCATACAAAGTGTGCCAAAGTTCTGATTTCATTCCTGTATTTCTCACAAGGAGAGTGAGTCATCTGCCTTCTATAAACACAAAACTGGATTCTGTTATATTATATTGATTTATAAATGGAAATGTTAGTTTCCACTTTTTTAAATTTAACTGGACAAAATATCCTTGACATTACTTCTCTTTCTTTTTTTTTTTGCAATATATTTTGCAGTGAGTTAGTGAATGGGTGGGTTAGAAATTAGATCTTTAAATGTCTTGCATTCTCTTCTTACTTCAAAATATTTTTTAAAATTCTACATTAATTAGATCATTGGGATTATAACTAAAACTTCAGATGCATCACAAATTATAGAGTTTTTAAGCTGGAAGGGTATTTGATGATTAATTATAGAAACTAGATTAGTTTCCTGGGATTTTCCTTTAAATTCAAGTAGTAACTTGTTTGAGTACGTGAACCTGGAGTAGTCCAATTCCAGAAACAAAGAAGAGGGGGCAAACTACTAAAAAAGACAGAGAAGGCAGTTTAACTTTTTCCTGCTTAATCAAAGAGGAAGAACAATGATACATAATGACTTAGTAAAGAAAGAAAAGGACTAACAAGACTTTTAAAAGTTTCTAAATCAAAACAAACTAACAAAAAAGCCCAATATCTCTCCTCACCATCTCCATCTTTATTTAAAATTAAGTAAAGTATCAGAGAGTATAATTTCTTCACTGTCAATTGAATAATTAGATCTGCACTGTCCAATAGGCTAGCCACTAACTATGTGACTACTGAGCATTTGAAATGTTGCTTGTTCAATCTCAAGACATAGTACTTAAAAAAAAAAAGTTTAGTGCTTTATAATGATTACACGTTGAAATGGTAATTTTTTTCATGTTTTGGATTAAATAAAATAGATTATTAAAATTAACTTTACCTATTTCTTACTTCTTTTGTAATGTGGTTACTAGGGTATTAGAAGTTAAATATGTGGCTCACAGTACATTTCTACTGCATAAAGATAGAAAGGACAGTAAATGTTATAAAACCATCAGCAGAAGAAATTACTATGCATTGAAGGCAGCTTCATGAAGATATCACAACTTAAAGGAAGAAAAAGATTCAGGAAATGAGAGGAAAGTGCATTCTATGCTAGAAGAACCATATTATATGAATAGAAGAACAAGGGATCTATCAAGCTCACTAGATGAGGGGATGTTCAGAAAGAAATTAATCCTCCTCATATGATATTAGAAAGTATTTGGTCCAGAACAAGTCATAGTTCTGAAGACACACATCTATAGAGCCAGAAGAAATCAGGCAGATCATCTTCTACAATAAGGTAGAAAGCTATAAAACTTGAAAGACACACAAAAAGAACTTGGTTGATTTGTACATGGTTCTATCTGCAATACTCAAGAGTACCAGGCATGGAAGAAACACCTAAAGTAAACTATTTGTTAAATGAGTGAATCAGCAAATGAACTACTATAAAAAGGGGTGGTGATTTCCAGTACACTTTAAGGCAGGGAGGAAGAGGCAGCGAAGAGGGAGACAGTGTTAAGAATAATGTGACCAACGTTTTTCCAATAAAAAGTAGGACATAAATAAATTAAAAAAACAAATATTACAAATAAAAATATATATTCTTTGCAACAATAACTAAACAGAAAGCATTATAATATCGTAAATAGATAACGCAGGCGTATTATGATTATTTAAATATGAATATTTTTCAATTGAATGAATATTTTTTGTTAATGGGTCATTTTCTAATAAAATATAAGAAATGTCCATACTAGAACTATTTTTCATATTGAATTTCACAGCAAGTGCTGCAGCTAGAATATCAATATTCAGTCTTGATTTTTCAGTTGTCTAAAAATCATTAGCAATTGAAAATACCCTTTCAAGTGCTGTGTTAGTGCCAGGGCAGCACAATGTAAATTGGACTAGAAGAAGTAAATTTTCATATGGTCTATGTGCATTTTTGAAATGGTTGAATATTTCCACCTATCTTTTATCAATGTCAACATGTTCATTTTCCCACTCGACCAATTTTTCAGAATTTAAATAAATATTCAGTTATCTAATTTCTTCAAATAGACAATTGTCATCAATTTTAATGTCTAGTAGTTCTGTGGATAAAAACTGAACACAAGTCGAAAGGGAAGACATCTAGGAGGACACTTTTCGAGGAAGGACAGAACTTCCAAAAGAACTGTCCTCCCTAAAGGAGGACGGTTGGTCACCTTAGCTGTAACGCTGTTGTCAACCAACCAAGTGCACTCCTGGGACAAGCAGCTTCCCTGGTGACCGGCCTGTGATATCCACGGGCGGCCCTAGAAGGGCGGGGGCTGGGGGGCATGGGCAGGGGAGAAGGAGAAAGACTCAGCCTTGCCTCCTGGTTGGCTGACTGACTTCCCTTCTCATGGCGGGATCTGTGTCTCCATCGCGGCCTTGCCCGCCTGCCTGGCACTCACACACCTGGCCCATCACCCTGAGGCCCAGGACCACAGACTCAAACTAAACCACTGCTTCCGGGTGAGGATGAGTGTCACAACCCACAGCCAGGAAAGCAGAGAGCTTTCCCAGACAAGGCACTAGTGAGGGCTTGCAAGAAAAGACAGAAGCTGAGCTGCACTCCGCTGCTTCAAGGGGCAGGCTTTCCTGCTCAAGGCGGGGTGCCAGCCCAGCTGAACCCACCCGTCCTGCCCTATACCAGCAGGGCTGGCACCCGGAAGCCTAGTCCTGTGAACTCCAATACAAACTGGTTCTGGGTGAGCCTGATTCAAAGTACCCGTAGCTCGAAAAGCAGAACTTGCCCCAGAAGAGGGGTGAGCCAGGGCTTAAGATAAACAGGACAGGCAGAGGCCGTGGGTTTGTGTACACTGACCGGCCCCCTGCTGACCCAAGTATTTGCCATGTGTCTTGGCTCACCCTTCCCTGCCCCCAAATCCTGCCAGCCCTGACAGATCAGGATGGGTCTTCCATCAGCTAAGCCAGCATATTGGGAAGCAGCCCCAGGACACAGAGCAGCCATCACTGCTCTGCCCACACCTCCCAGGCAGAATTTTTAGACCCAGAAACTGACTACTT
>PVKE010044789.1:0-12870 GCA_004027555.1 Craseonycteris thonglongyai | reverse complement strand
TCTGATAATGTACTAAGGGCTTCTTTATTAACAAGAAAAATCAAGGCAAGATTGGTCAGGAGAATAACAGAAATCATTTCATGTGTTTACATTTGAGCAGATTGTTTCGCAATAATTCAAGTGATGAGAGGAGCTGGCTGGTACACCACAGAAGGGAGCATGAGGTAACCCCAAAATTACCAGCAGTGACTGTTCCCTCTGGGTTGGATGGACAAATGTAGAGGGCATAGTGACCTAAGCCCATAGATGGAGGCATCCAGCAGAAGCTGGAAGCACTCTGGAACTATAGCTAAAGGGACACAAGGTGCTGCCAAAGCAGAAAGAGAAGGAAAGAAGTGTCCTGGGATTCTCTCTCTTCCCCAGTCTCTCTCCAGTGTTTTTAAATGGCAATCTTCTCAAAACCCAGAGAACACAGAAACCTGTATCAACCCTCAGTGATACAGGGGAAAAAGATGAAGAATAGATCATGGGCTAAACAGGCCCACAACATGCGCATAAGTTGGGAAGTTATTTGTGAGGAAATGTTTCCTGTTTAGATCTAACAGCAACAAGCTCTTGAACAAATACCAGTGTTCCAAAAATTCAAAACCCATACTGACCTATCTTCATACCATAATATACCTGTAGATTAAAAAAAAAAAATAGAACCACAGTCCATAATTTAAACTGTATTTTACAGTCCTCAGTGGCTTGAGAACTATGATATCTCTTTCTTCACCCACTTGCTCCACAGCTAGGAGTGTTTTTCTGCATTATATAAATACCATGAACTCAATCAAAGGTGAATGACTTACATGCTGACAACAATTTCACTCTTCTTAAGCAAAGAAACTAGAGGGCATTTATGTTTGGAGCTATATTGAGAAATTCTACCATATTAATATGTCAATGATTCCTCAATTGTGGAAACTAAACCAAAAATTTTTAGAATTAACAAGTCCATTCTGTAAACGGATACAGTTTGGAAGGTGGAAGATAACACAGAAGAAGCAAGAAACAAGGTATTATTAGGCAGAGAGGCAATCTCTTTCATACCATGAAACTTTATGCATATACTACATTTTCTATACTCACTAATTGGGTATTAGCTGAACACACGTCCCTGCAGGTTAGAGCCTTTTCTGTTGGCACTGCCTTCAGGATTGGGGAGCCTCCCTCATTCTTTGTTGCCTCCTGCTCATTTGAATAAATATTTTCACTCTTGTCTTTTTTTTTCTTTTTCTTTCTCAACTCTTTTCCTCACTAATAACTGCATTCTATGCTACACTGATAGATTTACCCTCTCTTCTGCCCCACTTTCCACTTCGGCAATTTGTGAACATCAACTCCTCCAAAGGAAACATCCTGAATTAATAAGAACATCTTAGTCCCTTGAAAAGATCCTAGCACCTGACCGTACTTTGCTGTATGGGCAGGTTGTCCCTATCACTGTAATCCCCCTCCTATGCTTTAGACCTCATAGCATTCACATATTCCACACTGCCAGGTTCACATCGTTTTCTAAGACTCAAGTCACCTGCTGGCTACTGTTGATCCCCACTCTCCATGCAGATACTCCAGCCATCCTTCTGCTTTTTCTCTCTTGTTAGAATGGTATCTTTCCCACTGGTTGGCCCTGCAGACACAGCCTAGCAGAGCTGATATCTCCATTTGTGCTTGTTAAGAAAGCCATAGCACTGACTTTATTATCATAAGCCACAGTCCTTTCTTCAAACTGTTAATTATGTATACCTGTACTTCATCCATTTCATGTCTTTATTTATTGTAACAAGTATCTGTCAGTGGTTAAAATGAACTTTAAAGTTACTCATGCTAGTGTTCAGGCACATTACAGTTTCTTTAGACAGCATAAAATTGATCAGGACAATCTATTCCCAGGTTTGCTATGCACTTGCTCTGTAACCTTGAACAAATGACTTTACTTCAAAGATTATAATAATTTATCCACTGCACAGAAGTATTGTGAAGACTAATTAATTCATGTTTTTAAGGTGATTTGAAGCTGTACTAATGAAAGATGCTATATAAATGCTAATTTTTATTATTCATTCCCACATCTATATATTCTCTTTCAGCTGTTTCCTAAAATGGTCACCATATGTAATTACTCAGTATTAAACTCTTTTAAAGAATGAAAGTGAGAAACTGAATTTTTATTCTGAATCCTGAATTTTCTTTCTTTTTAAGATGTAAGCCCTGTGATCTCTAAGTCATTTAAATGCAGATCTTTGGCTGAATCACAGCTATATATAATGCTTATACTTCATAAAAATACAGTGATTTAGAAATATGAAAAAAAAAGAGCAAACAGTACTTGGAAATACAGTCTGTTGTTCAAGTACACACAACCTGTACAATAGCAAACCCAAAAAGGTTTTTTAGGCTTTTAGATGTAAAGCTCTTTTATAATAGGCAAAATATTTAATGTCATTTCATTCTAATTCTTTTACCATAGATTAAAGAGGCCTTCTGTATAGGAGACTCCATATAGTCATTATGATGTTTCCAGTACTGCATCCAAATTATGATTATTTACAATATTATGTTATTATATGCATACCACTGAATATTCTTTTAAAAACTTTTGTGATTTTGTATAAACATTATGTAGTTTATCCTTATGTGGTTATTATAGAACTACTAGTTTCTGGTAAATCTAAAAATAGAGGACCAGTAACTATTGGCTAATTCAGAATGATAGAATTCTTTTGTTTAGAGAATGCTCTCTAGCCAGCCACTCTGGAGTGAACTTGGCTTAATATCCCTCTGCCTTTGGTTCTGAGGAATAATTCTTCTCAGAAACTGTACTCCATTTAAGACTGATATATCATCAAAGACCTCCGCATAAGACATGAAACAATAAACTGCATAGAAGACAACATCAGTACTAAACTTAGAGACCTTGGGTTCAGAGAGGACTTCATGAACCTGACCTTAAAGGCAAGGGAAGTAAAAATAAATGAATGGGACTACATTAAACTAAAAAGCTTTTGCACAGCAAAGGAAATCATAAACAAAGAGGTAACCAACTGAATGAGGAAAATATTTGCAAACAATGTCTCTGATAAGGGGTTAATATCTAAAATATATAAAGAACTCGTACAACTCAACAACAACAAAACAAACGATCAAATTGGAAAATGGGCAGAAGACCTAAACAGACACTTCTCCCATGAAGACATACAAATGGCCAACAGACATGAAAAAATGTTGAACTTCATTAGCTATTAGAGAAAGGCAATTTAAAAACCCAGTGAGATATCACATCTGTTAGAATGGCTATAATCAATAAGAGAAGGAACAACAAGTGCTGGAGAGGCTGTGGAGCAGCAAAAGGAATCCTCATACACTGCTGGTGGGAATGAAAATTGGTAAAACCACTATAGAAGGCAGTATGAAGTTTCCTCAGAAAATTAAGAATTGAATTACCATATGACCCAGCAATCTCTCTTCTATCTATCCAAAAAAACTTGAAAACCTTAGTTCGCAATGCCTATGTGTGCAATATGTGCACCTCAAAAGTTCATTGCATCACAGTTCATGGTGGCCAAGTCATAGAAAAACCAAAATATCTTTCTATAGATGACTGAATAAAGAATTTGTGGTACATTTGCACAGTGGAATACTACTCAGTTATAAGAAAAAAATGAAATGCAGCCATTTGTGACAACATAGATGGACCTTGAGATCATATTAAATGAGATAAGTCAGACTGAAAAAATCAAGAATATGACTTCAGTTATAGGTGAAATATAAAGCTGAAAGTGATAAAGAAACAAAGATTCATGGACACAGTCAATAGTTTAGTAGTTACCTGAGGGTAAGGGGGTAAGGGGCATCAAATACATGGTGATATAAAGAGAAGTGAATCTGGATGGTGAGCACATAATACAATATATAGATGATGTAATATATAATTGTACACCTGGAACCTCTGTACAGGTAATTTTTACCAATGAATGTCACCCCAATAAATTTAACAATTAAATAAAAAAGATTGATGTATCATGTAGGGATTTATTCTAGATCCCATCTACATTACCATTTTTTTGTCTAGAATTTCCTTGGTCCACTTTAGAAAGACCTCAGAATGACACCACTCACCAAGTTACTCTAACCTCTTCATTTTGATCATGTAGAAGATATGACTTTGTGGAGAGAAGGGAGAGGCAATTGCCTCTAGGCACTTGGAACAATAGAACATACAATTATTAGCATGCTGCTAATGGAAATAGTAGGCAACCAATTACAGTGTCTTTCTCTTAGTAGTGTCACATGACATAATCTCATATAAATATATATATATATATATACACACATACATATAATATGAGTACATGTGTTATATATATATATATATACACATACATACATATACACACACACACATACATGTATTATATTGTTTACAGAACACATGCATATACCAGCAGTAAGTTTACAGCAAAACTTCAAGGTAAAGAATATAAAAGTCACATACAAAACAGTAACATGATGCACATCAAAAAAGTAAGACATTTCTTTGATCTTATTTGATTACTTATAACATTGTATAAACAATATTAATAGCTGTTCACTATTTTCTACTTCACTTTATGGGTATAAAGAAGTTGAGAAGTGTTGCTTTTTTACAGAAACTATTTGATTGGACCTCAGAATCCTGACTCTCAGCCTTCTCAATTTATATACCTCCTGAGAGTTGACAATTTAAGACCAAAACTTTTAGTGGCCATCATTCTGTAAGAGCTAAGAGCAAAATATTTACTCTGAAAGATATCAATCTAATATAATAATAGAGTTTATATTCAGTGTAATGGTAGATCTCATAGTAGCATTCCAATATTTTATTTTTAATAGCTGCACTGACACAGAAAATCCAATGTTGGCTTAAGTTTCTAGAGCCATCCAGAAACTACTGTAACTACCAACGGACGTTTAGTTCCTGAGAAACATCAGAAGGATCTTTCTGGGTTTGTTTGTTTCCTTATGAATGCTCTACTTGGTTTATGAAGAATTCTAGGTTGACCAGATGTACCATTGTAAATAAGACAGGAAACAGGGGTACTATCCCATTTCAAACAGTATGTATGGCCAGCCTAGACTTACTTGGTTAAATTCAAGGTTTCAGTAGGCTGACCATGAATCCCACTTAAAAAGGTATGCCTATTCGGCCTAATTTATAATAAGCATCTTTTTTAAAATAATGGTAGTTCCTGTATTTAAACACAATCTTGATAATCATAATTCTGATGCATTACTGGAAAAAAACATACATCCTGAATATTAATCCTAATGTGCCAAAAATTCTTATTGATATGTAACTGCAAGAGCTAATGTGACTCTTCTTTCATTCTAGTGCCACACAAATCAATCTCTATTTCAAATAGCAAGAAAAAATTGTTCCGTTACTTACCTCTAAAGAACTCATTGATATAGTTGATCCAGTTTCACTCCTTGATAGTCCTGCATTATCATCCAATTCAGAGGCCATGAAATTCTTTACAGCTGTGCGAGGTTCAAAGGGTAAATTCTGCATGTGTTCCTGGGGTGCGAGATGTTGTTCTAAGTTCATATTGAACTGGTCCATTACAGGGGGATTCATGTTGAATTCGGGATTCACTTTGTAGTGTAATAGCCTTTCATGTGGCAGGGTTTCCATGCCTATATTCATTTTGCTTTCTTCTTTCATTGATGGCTGGGTATTTACAGAACTTCTGGGCATCACAATGTAGTCACTTTCTATCATTCTTTCTTGTGGATGGACCATGTCCATATCAGCGCCTCTCAAATTATCATCTGTGCATAAGTACACAGTTCTCCGCAACTCACTGTTCTCCTTTTTCAAACACTGATTGCCCAGCTCATTCATACTCATGGGCATGTGCAGACCTGTGGGTTGCTGGATAATGACTTTAGAAATGACATTTCCAGGCAATGTGGAATAGCTTAGCCCTTCGGGGTTTGTTCCCTTTTCTTCTTCATCATCGTCATTTAAAGAAATCCTAGAGAGTGTTCCTGTTATTGTTGCTGCTCGACAGGGACCAATATCCTTATGAAGAACTGTGAATTCAAATAGGAGAATTCATAAAAGAAAGCCAAGGCATATTTACTTTTCATCATTGTATTCTTTTCTCTCTATTATACTAAAGAATTTCCTTAAAAAATTAAAAGATAATATTTTTAAAAATCACATATCTATTATTAATACATAGTCCAGATTACTCAATCACTCTTTATTGATTCTGATATATTCTCAGAGATCTTAAGTATCGCACATCTAAAACATATCTGAAAGTTAAAGGACTTCCAAAAATCTCAGTGCCCTATCCTTAAACAACTCTGCATAGCTTTTCAGGGGAAAGGCAGAGTACCAGAGAAGTAATCTCCAGTAATCTACAAGGGGTTTATAGAGTTATGGATATATTTCACCTGAATTGAACTATTTTGTAAAGTTTTTCCCTTAAAGCATTCTACAAGTTCTATTCATTAAAATACTTTTTGAAAGAGGTAATCAATAAGAATCTCATCCTGCTGCATCAGAAATCCTTCCAAAAATTACAAATGCTTAATGAGTATTGATCTATGAAGTTCCACATGGTCAATATACTTATCATTTTCATGCACGAAAACAAAGGAATTTTTTTTTAATAAGATCAGTCTTTATGCTCAAATGCCCTTGAGAGAGTATTAAAATTGCCAACTGAGTTTAAGCAGAAAAACAACTGAGTTTCTGAAACTGTCATTCCATTTTACTATTGAAAATTCAATAACTGAAAAAATTAAAAATGCATGACAACTTGTAGTAAAAGAGGAAGCAAAATGAAAACATAAACCAAACCAAACAAAAACAAATCAACGAAAGAAGTCAGAATTCTTTATTAAAAGATATTTTCATTTTTTGCCTCTATATGAAAAGAAAGCCATACTATCTCTATAATAGAGGCAGAATGACTCAAAGCATGCTTAGTTTTGAACAACTGTCAGTTTTGAGGTGTGAAAGAACAAAATTCTGAAGAAATATTCTTGGTAATTTTAGTGGTGAGAGCGCACAAAACAGCACTGTGTGGGAATTGGCTTAACATGGACCCCTAGGTGCTGCCCTATCTACATAGCAGAGCGATTGTCACTGAAAATTTCCTTAGGCCTAGATAACTTAAAAAAATTGGGTTATTATCTCCATGAAAAGTTTCAGATATATTGAATTTTACTCACTATTATCCCATTTTCAAATAGCATTGTAATTATTTTGCATTAAAGCAGAGGTTGAAAATAGACTATGAGTGTTTTTCTATTACAAAGAAGAGACCTCAAATATTTCAAAACATGCATCATTTGTGTAGTATCTTTTATCTTTAAGGAAACTGTATTTAATTATTTGATTAGGTCTCATTATTTTAGACACTAAAAATCATGTTATATCCATATGTTTTTTATTAATCCACAATTTGGTTGTGACTTTTTGTATTAGAATAATTTAGTTTAAAAGGATAATTTCAAGACCTCTTAAAATAATAAACTTATAATAAACTGTGGTTGCCAGGAACAATTTACATGAAAATATAAGGGGGGGTTGGGGAAGCCGGGATGGCTCAGTGGGTTAAGCGCTCACTTTGCAGCCCCGGGGACCAGGGATCGAATCCCGGCTCCGGCCCGTGCGGAACCATGTGCTGAACTGGGAGCTCCCCCAGTTCAGTTCTCTCTCTGTCTCTGTCTCTGTATCTCTCTCTCTCTCTGTCTCTGTCTAAATAAATAAATAAATTAAAAAAAAAAAGAAAATATAAGGGGCAAAGTGTGTTAAATTAATAGATTTAATAATATTTCAAATAAAATACTTTAAAAACATCTCCAAATCCAGGAAAGAAAACTTATAATCCTTTACTGTATGCAAAAAGTCATCCAAAATTTATAGCAGTAAAATTTAAAGGCTACTTATAGGTACCTACCATACTTCATAAGGACATATAATTTTATACTATTAAGAATATTATAAACTATAGAGGAAATCTTAGTACTGAGTATTGATTTCATAATGTGAATTTGTATAACATTCATTTAGTTTTGTATAAATGTAGTATAACTTATAGTTATAGTCAGCACATTTCTATCAAATAATATTGCCACCTTTATTGAAAATTTGTGGATCTTATATATTTGGGGGAAGATAATTCTTCTCACGAAGCAGTGTATACTCTCTATATAATAAGTATCAGCCTCTTAGACTTGCTTAAACTGGATATCCAAAATTTGAATATGCAACATAAAAAAAATCCATCCCACCTATACATATAAACCTGACAAAATATGAGAGAAATTAATAAAGTTATATTTAAAGCCAAAATGCAAACAAAAACAAAACAAAATGCACCTGAATATTTTGCATAAGCAGACATATACTTCACCCTTTGGTAAAGTAACTTTCAACAAAATGTAGAGAAAGATTATTCAGAAGTCCATGAACGGAGACTTTAAAATTTAATATTTCCCAACATGGACACAAATCGTTAGAAAAACTCAGAGGGAAACTCCTCATGAGTTCAGCTACAAAAGGCACAGACAGAAAATGAAGAGATTCAAAACAATATTTTCTAATAAAATAATGTTACTGGCCTGTATCAGTACTACTCTATCTCAGAATCAGTACATTCTGGAAAAAAATAGGCAATTCAACAAAAGAGAAGAAACAAGATGAATACTTAAGAAATGAGACCATGGCTTGGGTTAGGATATGCTACTGCAATGATTCTCTAATGTTAGCATGCATCAGAATTACCTGGATGACAGGTAAAAACACCATTACTTTACCTAACCCCTAACAGGTCTGAGGTGAGGCCTTAATATTTGCTTTTCTAACTAGTTTCCTGGTGATGATAACACTGCTGAACTGAGGACTACACTTTGATAACCATTGCTTTAATGTTAATAGCTGGTAAAGAATAGACAAAACTGCTATACCAAGGAGAACTGTAAAGAGTGCACCAAAAGATGTGGAAAACAAACTAAATTGAAGGTGGATAAATAGAAATTAAGTAAATACCTAATTTTTAAAAACAAATTCAGGCTTCTGGGTCCAGACAAATAACATCCATCCCATCTTGGAATACAGATGTGGAACCTGGTACCATGGCTAGAGATCTTTGAGAAATTATGGGAAGTGGATGAAACAAGGGGAAATATTTTATCAATTTTTCCAAAGAGGGAAATGGCAAACTTTGGAAACCAAACACTGTGTCTTAGCTGGAAACCAAACACTGTGTCTTAGCAATATTTTGTCATATATTAAACAGGACAGGGTAATTCCTATACCCTATACAGGTCCACTATGTGTTACCATATCATGATAGTCATTCTAGCGCTCTGCTATGACCATTCTCTACATAGAGTATTTTGATTGAATTAAAACATGAGAATATAAGATTAGTCTCTCGTATTCTCATTATTATGAAAACTCTGTGATCTCAGACTGCATAGATGTGTAATGGTTTTGAGTAGAATTTGAAAATTATAGGTAGGGAGTCTGCATGGGGTGATGGGGCATGCCTTGCTGAACATAGCAGGGTTCTATATGCCACCTCGCCCCATTCAACCCTTTTATGGGCAGTTTGGATGACAGTTTAGTATTCTAATCAAACTTTCAATGTCCGAGCTATTTCAAATGATAGAATGCTAATTTGAAACTAGTAAGATAATACTGAATAGAGATAAAAGAAAAGGCCACATTTTTCTTCAAGTGGGGAAAAATCAAAACAAAAACCTAAGAACCATTACATAATTTTGACTTGGAAAGCCCTGCCAACTACTACAAAAATTCTTAGGAATTATAGGTGACAACTAGTTGACACTAGCATTGCACCAGCTGCTATGAAATCAGATGCAAATGTAGATAGCATTACTATAAAAGCAAAGTATGAGTACTGGGTCATATATAAACATTTTGGCACCATAATTTAAAATTATTAACAAATTGGAGGCTAGTTGGGCACCATGCCTGCCTGGGAAGATGCTATAAAGAATGAATGAGGAAACATGACTTGCTTATTCTGGAGAAAAAAAGACTTAGATAGGGTTAAATGATACTCGCTCTCAAATACTTGGATACTTTGATGAAGTAACTGTCCACTCTTATTCTAGAAGGCAACACTAAAGCCAATGAATAAAAGGTTAAATAAGGTATATTTTGTCCCGATATACAGGAGCATGTCAACAACTGAAAGCATCCAAAACAATGAAATGTGGTTTCCTTTGAAACTCCTGACATATATTTTTGATGAGTTTAGCCACAGTCAAGAGAACAAATAAACATCAGGGAAACTCATTGGGAGCCTAGCACTCTAAGAAACCATACTAGCTGCATGATTCCTCTAGTCCCCTCTAAAAATATAACGACAGAAATGGCTATAATACATAAATACATAGTTATTTCATCCTTACAACCACCTGTATTTCATAGATAATGGAAGAGATACAGAGAGACTAGCTTGATGAACACTACACCTGACAACCAGTAATCACTGGAGTGGAAGGCTTATGCCTTCAAGTCAATGCTTTTTTTGCTGCTGATGCTCCCAACTAACCATTTTTAGTTCCCCTCTCATTCCCTCCTCTCCTCCATTCTGCTATTATAATGATTCCATTTGAAAGATTCTATTTCTGAACAGAACTGATAATATTCTATTCTAGTCTATTCACCAGATGAATATGTGATGTGTAAACTACAGCATTTTCTTTAAAATCAAAATCTATAAAAAATGATTTTATATATATATATTTTTTAATTAAAAAAAATTTTTTTTATTGTTTTTGACAGAGAGAGAGAGAGAGAGAGATGATTTAATATTTCTAATGGTTATAGTTTCAAAGTCCAAATATTCTTACCTGACCGGCAAGCAATGTCTACATCCTTTTCAAAGTCTGTCTGTAACAAGAAATAATAAAGAATAGAATCATCATTTAATAAAGGCATCAAGTCACTTTTACTAACAAGATTATTTCAAGTTTACAGATATCTGACTAGGCAGTACCAAGTTATTGTTTTGTGCAAAGGAATTTTCTCAAGGAATAATACAATTGTTTTCAAGAGTATTTTCTAGAGACCAAATAAAATCAATAAAAAAAATGATGTACAATTTTAATAAGGCAATATAATATCCATTGTGATGTCACAGACATAATTTTAAGGCAATTCCTTACACGATAATAAAAAGATTAAAATATACATTATTATAAATATACTTAAATAAATGTTTGTATTTTTAAAAAGCATTCACATTTTATATATTGTTCGATATATGGTATCTTATAATATAGATTTGTCAAACCCTTATAGCTAAAATAGGTTTTTCTAATGACCCTTTTTTCACTGAAATGTGACAAAAGGCTTTCAGGTTTAGGAATTAGAATAGAAGATGAACCAATACCAATTTTGTCTAGAACCTGCTAGAGGGTAGTTCCATCCTCATATTTTTGCAAAACTTGTGTTTTAAATAAATTAGTTTATTTTTGTAATGGTAAAATTAGTCCATCTTAATATTTTAAATTCAAGATATCAATATTTATCTACTTGTTTTTAATAAGGAATTAATTATTCCTCTTCAAGTCTTAGCTACTAGTATACCATTTAGACTATTTTTATGTTGCCTAATCCAAAACATTAAAAATAAATATAAGAACTATATATTTCACTCATAAGTGGGATATAAAACAAAAGGCAACAAATGAACCAACAAAAAACAAACAAACGCATAGATACAGACAACAGTATGGTGGTTACCAGAAGGGAGAAGGGAAGGGGAAAACAAAGGAGTAAAGGGAGATAAATACATATGACAGAATAAGACTAGACTTCTGGTGATTAACACATAATGCTGTATATAGATGACATATTATAGAATTGCACACTTGAAACTTACATAATGTTACTAACCAACATTACCCAAGTAAATTTAAGTAGAAATATATACATTAAAAAAAAAATTCTCTATTTAAGCCTTGATTTTAATGACACAGCTTAAATTTTATCTCATTTCTCAAACATACCAAAGTGGTTATATCTAAAGTAACCCTTAATCCCAACAATAGTCAGAGCTCATGTATAATAACTGACTTTTCCTGGAAGCGTCGTTACACTTTATAGTTTAGGACAGTAGTTCTCAACTTAGGCTGCACATTGAAATCACCAATGCCAGGGTCCCAGCCCGGAGATTCTGTTCTCATGGGTCTGGAGTTTGTGTTTTTTTGATTCTAACGTGTGGCCAAGGCTGAGAACCACTAGTTTAAGGCTAGAAGTACAGGTCCGTAATGTTCTGATATGTAAATAAACAAGACCCTATGTAGTTATCCCTAATTCTGTGCAAAGATGAAAATACTCTCTGCTGTGGCACTGAAACCCTTTGTTCAACACATTAACAACAGACCCTAGCAATCCAGGCAGAATACCGGTAGTTAACTTGTGTCTGAGTTCTAAGTCTGTTAATGAACTAAAGTCAATGTCTTTCAAACTAAGACTTGATACTGTTTTACTACAAACAATATTTGTTTATTCCTTTGAGAAATCATGACTCAATTAAGAACCAGAGGGAAAATAAAAGCTCACCATGATTTGAGCATGCCCATTAGGAAAAGAACTTGAAGAATCAGCATTGATTGGATCCTGACAGTTTCTCAATCGGCATCTAAATGCATCCTGAACCTGTGAAAAATATGACAAACATTAATTTTCTTCTCTCTTGGAAATGACCAGAGAATGCCTACATTGGCAATCAACTGTGAAAGTGGTTATCATTGTTTTCACGATCTAATACCCACTTCATTTACTTCCTAATACAAATACTGTATACCTCCACTTTGCTCTATGCCAAGAAAATTTATCACTTG
>PVKE010044788.1:0-12870 GCA_004027555.1 Craseonycteris thonglongyai | reverse complement strand
GTGTGTGTGTGTGTGTGTGTGTGTGTGTGTGTGTGTGTGTGTGATTATATCATTGTTTTAAGATGTGATTCTTTAAGTATTAATGGGTTGAGACTCTTCTGTTTAATGGTTAAGTGTTTCTTTATCTGGGACATGCTCGTACTATTTTCTGTTGGGTCTTCATGTTTTTCCTGGTGATTTCTAACAGCTTGTTATTATATTAATTGGATCATTCCAATGCCTATTATATGGCCTGTCACTTATTTCTAATATGTCTCATTCTTTTTTATTTTAATATTTTTATTTTTTATTGTTTGAAGGAAGGTGTGTGAGAGAGAGAGAGAGAAGCAGGGAGAGCCAAGCAATCTCCATAATCGTACATTATAAGCTGTGACTTGGTTTCAGTCCATACAGGTGGACGTGGGGCTGCGTGGGGTAGAGCCGAACCGAGGGCCTCCCACCTGGGAGGCAAGAACCTTCGCTGCTAAGCTACCCCGGGCAGTTACCAGTTGCGCCACAGTTCAGCATGTGGGGTTGCATGGGCCAGGCTGGGAATCGAACCTTGGACCTTGCTATTGTGAGGCAGGTACTCAACCACTGAGCTATCCCAGCGTCCCCTAATTTGTGTCATTTAAAAAAATTTTGTGTGTGATGCCTTCTGCTGGTCTAAAATTTTAGTTTTCACATAACCAAATATATATTTTTCTCTTTTTATTTATTTAAAAAACTCAATAATGTTATAAATAGACTACTAACATTTATTCCCAAATACTTCAATACCCACCTATAAAGAATCGATTTTGTTGGCTAGGAGATTGTGCGAGAACACTTTTAAGTTAGGAGACGTGATTAGTAATAATTTTGTGAGGAAATTATTATACATCTCTTTTGAAATGATTCTATAATATTTTCATGTACATGTTGATGCTGACTCTGGAAAAGTTGTAGCCCACCCTTCAATTAAGTAATGATTGACAAGAGTTGAGATGACAGAGAAGGTTGGGGTCTAACCTATCTCTGCCACGATCTTGGTGACTGGTGTTGGGTGAATCATGTAAGCCTTCTGGGTTTCATTTCCTCCATTTCTTTGAAAAGAGAGGTGAATGAAATAAGCTCTGAAAATCTTTGTAGCACCAAAATTTCAAGCGTCTGGAATTCTTTGTTCACATGTTTATTTATTTAAATCTTATATTAAGTGATAAATCATTTTCTAATATGCAATGAATAATATTTCATAGTTTTTTTGGGGGGAAGGGAAGTATAATGAATATAATTATATTCATTAAATTCCTACCAGGTCCCAGAAACTGTACGTGTATTGTTTTATTTAGTTTCCACAACAAACTTTTGAGATGAAAAATGTAGACGTGTTTGACAGATGTGGAAACTATAGCTCACTGAGGTTGTTACATTTTGGGGGACATATAATGAGGATGAGGTGGAGCTGGGATAGCATCTGATTTTTATGATTGTTTGATGTAGGTATTATTGTCTTTAGTTGTTGTTGTTGGAAAGCTAAATTTATTATTGGCTGCTTAAATTTTTTGAATAAGTAAATTATTTCTATGTTTTAAAAATTAAAAAGTATAAAAAGGTATGCAGTGTAAAATCTCTCTCTAACCCCAGTTCTTCATCCTTAATTAACCATTGTTTTTAGTTTCATGTGTGCTCTACCAGAGATTTTCTGTGCACATACATGCAAACATGACTTATTTACCTCTTTCTTATTCTAAAGGCAGAATATACTATACATTATTGGGTACAATGTTTTTAGATTTAATATTACATTTTAGAGAGTTTTCCAAATTATTATGGAAAGAACTTTCTTGTTCTTTTAGCAGGGCCATAGTAATCTGTTGTATGGGCATACTCATAACTCATTTAATTAGTTCTGTATTGATTGACATTTATAGTACTTCAAAATTTTGGTTATTACAGACAATGCTACAATGAAAAACTTTGTACATATATCATTTCACACATGGTTAAGTGTATCTGCAGCACGAACTCCCAGAATTTCCATTTTGCAATTTGATAGATATTGCCAAATTGCCTTCATAGGGTTTGTGCCAATTTATACTGTCGGTAGCAACATACAATGGTGTTTGTTTCCCCCGTAGCCTTGCTAACCAAGTTTGCTGTCATAACTTTTCGTTTTTGTCAAACTGATATATAAAAAATTGGATTCTCAGGATGGGTTTAATTAGCATTTCTTTAACTGTGAGTAGGTTGACAACTATTTCATTATCTGTAGGTGCCCTTTGTATTTTATTCTGTGTGACCTATCCATGTTCTCTGCCCATTAGGCTCTCAGCCTTTTTCTAAGTGTTTCTAAACACGCTGTAAATAGCATAAAGAGCTTAGTACAAGACATAAATAAATATAGACATGAGCAAAGTGATTGGGACTTTGAATTGCAAGTATTTTTCCCCCTATTTGTTATTTGCCTTTTTTCTTTGCAGTGGTTTTTGCCATACAGGGCCAGGTAGGGAGAAAAATAAAGACCACTGAGAGGTGACTGCAGGATTGAGAAGAATCTGCTTACTAATTAGAGTGAAGAGCAGGTTCAGAGAGAGAGATGATTGAATGTGTGTTGCAAAGGCTAGCTGGTTGCCTCCCCATCATCCATTTTCTACTTTGTCCTTGAGAGCAGAATTTCCGGTCCTTACCAGGGCCTATAGCTACTGGAAATAAAGACTCCATGAGAATGCTAATAAATTTTGCCTCCACTGTAATATTTTTGGTTATGTTAGACATATCTGGATATAACTGGTTCTGTGTTGTCACATGGAAACCCCCTCCATCGTTTCTCATCTTTTTTTGTTTGTTTGTTTCTGACAGAGAGAGACAGAGAGACAGAGAGAGATACAGAGACAGAGAGAGAACTGAACTGGGGGCACTCCCCAGTTCAGCATATGGGTCCGCACGGGCCAGGGCCAGGATTTGATCCCCGGTCCCCGGCGCTGCAAAGTGAGCACTTAACCCACTGAGCCATCCCGGCTTCCCCCCGTTTCTGATCTTGCACACACAGATGCTTACATTTTTTCACCCAGTGCACGTGGAAATGGAAGCGTGTTCAGGTGTTAGGTTCCAATAGCTTGCTGTTATTGAATTCTTAACAGCAGAAAAAGTTCCTCCCGGTGTATTGAAATTTTTGAAAAAGAAGGTGAGGACTTCTTAAAGAAGATCATTACAGGTGATGAAACTTGGGTCCATTTATTATGACTCTAAGAACAAAAGTCAGTCCCCAGAATAGCGCCATAAGGGATCTCCTTCCTAGCAGAGGCCTGTGATTTGAATATTTTTGGCGGAGGTGATCTCTTGTAGTGGAATTCCATGGACTTCAATAATGGCCTATGGGGGTGTGACTCTTACTCTAAGAACGGCAGAGCAGTGATTTCAAAGGAAGCTGTCTCCGATCATCACGGAATCACCAAATCAGCCCTGACTTGCCTACCTTCAGACTTCGTTTACAAGGAAAAGAAATTTACGTCTCTCTTGGTGAAGCCTTTATTGCTGTAGCATTTCCATCACATGCAGAGAATCTAATACAAAGTGATGCCGTTTGGACGAGCAAGAGGCTATGGTCAGAGAACAGGTTTCCAAATTTTAGAGATCAGAAGTGAAAGTTTCAAATTATCATATAATATGGTCCAGCGTGTAGTTTCACTTAAAGTGGAGTAAGGTCAAAGCTATGTTGCTTAAAATGATTAAAGAACCGTGAGCCCCGGGGGTCAGGAAGAGCATCATTATAAATGCTTTTAAGGCACTGACATGATGGAACAGGGCGAGAGCATGGGCTCTTGGGAATGGAATCCCCTATGTAGAGGGTTGGTTCTGGGGATTGGTAACCAGTGCAAGAATGGAGGGAAGAGATTGTCATTAACAAATAATATTAATCTTAAACAAGGGGGGGTTGCTGGAAGCACCAACAAATACTCCTAATGGTTATCATGCCACCATTAACTTAGGAGGAGGAGGTGAAGATCCCTCTGGAGAGGGTTTTAAGGGACTTGAAATCAGTGAAAGCCAGGTTTCAGGTACTAATAGAAAATGGTTGAAGAAATTTGTGAAAGTTTGAGTAGTTGGTTCCAATGACTGGCACATGGTAAGTATTCACTATGTATTTTCTGATTAAATCACTATAAAATGACGGTTCTGAAGGCGTTCGAGAGAGAAGAACAAACACCTCGCCTATGAGCCAGATACCATTCTGAGCATTTGGCGTGTATTAATTCAATTAATCCTCACAACAATCCTCTGAAGTAGGTGCTATTCCCATTTTCAGATGAGAAAATTGAGGCCCCAAATGGTTAAGAGCATTGCCCAAGGACACAGTAAGTGACAGAGCTAAGATTTGAATCCAGAGTCTGAAGTCAACGCCTTAAAACTGCTACATGACATTATCTCTTGTGCAATATTCTGTGCCTGTCACAGAAGACGGAGGAAAGGTTGCCACAGTCTGGGTCTGAAGGGGCAAGTTAGTGGAGAGTAGACCTGGTGAGGGTGAGAGTACGGAAAAGGCGGACTGTCCTTGGTAATACTACTGATACTAGAGATGGAGATCAGGGAAAACAGAAGTTGGGAGGAAGGTTAAAAGGACATAAAACTATTTGGAGAAACAGGAGTGGGAAGTAGATAAGCCCTGGGTTCCAAAGTTTACTTTTGTTTGCCATGTGTCTATCAGGGTTGTCACCATTAAACATTAATCTAAAAAATGCAGGCATCTCTGTTTATTTATCAGAGCACCCATATACTCAAGCTACTTAATAAATGCTGTTCATAATAAAACAATATTTAATAGAGAATGGAGGAGGGGAGATGCCAGAATGGCTCAGCGGGTTGAACACTCATCTTGCAGCCCTGGGGTCTGAGGATTGAATCCCAGCTCCAGCCCATGCAAACCCATATGCTGAACTAGGGTGTGCCCCCAGTTCGGTTCTCACCTAGGTGAGTTTCCCATGTGGGAGGTTCCTGGTTTGGCTCCTGCCCTGGGCATGCTTCTCATGTAGGAGGCCCCCAGTAGGGGAATGCCTCCCATGTGGAAGGCCCCCAACTGGTTCCTGCCCTGTGCAGCTCTGAGCCCACCTGTAGAGTGAAACTATATCGAAAACAACTATGGAGACTGCTCTGGGCCCTCCCCCTCTTTTCTGTCTCTATCCATCTCTTTCTCTCTGTCAAAAAAAAAAAAAAAGGCAATAAAAATAAATGTTACCAGTAAAAAAAAAAAAAAGAACAGAGAAATGAAATATATGAGAGGTACATTGTTTTCTTGTTTTGCTTTGCCTTTCAGAGAAACTGGCGGAAAACTTACAAAACCTTAGGAGAATGAAGAACCAGAGTTAGGGGGAATGGTGGTGCTGGAGAACTATTATCTTCTCTAGAAATCACTGAATGAGTATATGAATGCGAAAACAGAGGGACCAAAAGCCTCTGCTTAATGAATGGGGAACTGTTCCGTTCACGTACTACAGGCTTTCCAAATGTGTCCAGTCAGGGAAATATTTTTAATATTGCTTTGGACTATCCTACCAAAGACAATATGTTCTTTTTGTAACAGGTGGACTTAAATTTCTAGAGGTGATTGAGCTTTTGAATTTTTGCTAATCTGATGGCTGAAAAATATGCCATTGTTTTACTTTGGGGTTCTTTTCCTAACTAAAATTAAAATTAAACATCCTTTAATCTGTTTATTAAGTGTTTTTATTCCTGTGTGAATGCATCCTTATATCTCTTACTCATTTTCTGTCTTTTTTTTATTTTTTATTTATAAGCATTCTTTATATATTCTGGTTGTAAATACGTGGTCAGCAATATGTGTTGCATGTGAACTGTCTGTGTGAATCAGTGGCTTGTATTTTACCTTTATTTGTCATGTCTTTAGTCATGTAAAAGATTTTCATTTTAATGCAGTCACTTTTGTTAGTTTTTAAAACTTATTACTATTATGGTTTGTGATTTTTGTGTCTTATTTATGAAGTTATTCCCTACCTTATGGTCATAAAAATATTCTATTTTTTAATAAAAGTTTAGAAATTTGCTTTTGTTTTTTGGTTGTTAATCCATTTGGAATTGCTTTTCGCGTACTGTTTGAGATAAGGAGCTAATGATATTTCTTCATTATTAACTAATTATACCAATGTAATTTATTAAATCACCCATCTTTCTTATACTAATTTGGAGATATTTTCTGTGTAGTATTGAAATAAAGATAGATAAATAGATTAGTGGAATATATTCTACTGAATAGAGGTTTTTCTATTCAATAGAGAGTCTACGTACAGGTCAATTTATTTTCAATAAGTAGATAATACTATTCAACAGGAGAAATAATTGTCTTTTCAATAAATGATGCTGAAACAATTGGATAGCCTTATGCAAAAATAAAATAAAGTACACCTTGATCCTTAACTCATATTATATACAAAATTTAACTCACAATGGATTAAATCCTAAATATAAAAGCTAAAACCATAAAAATTCTAGAAGAAAACACAGGAGAAAATCTTAGTGACCTTGATTTGGTAGACTTTTAAAATATGATACTAAAAGCACAAACCCCAAAAGAAAAAGTCAGTAAATAGAACATCAACATTAAAAACTAGTTTGTCAAACAACACTGATATGACAAAGAAAAGTCAGGCCACAGCTTAGGAGAAAATATTTGCAAAATATATATCTGACAAAAGAATTATTTCTAGACTTTATAAAGAACTCCTGTGACTAATTGACAAGATAAATAACCCAGTGAAAATCGGTAGGATTTGAATAAACACTTCACTAAAGAAGAAATATGGAAGCCAAATCAAAACACGAGAAGACACTTAACATCATTATCCATTAAGAAAATGCAAATAAAAACCACAGTAGGATAGCACTTTATACCCATTAGAATAGCTAAGACTGAAAACAGCTTACTGTACCAAGTGTTGGGGAGGAGCTGGAGGAATCAGAAATCTCACACATTCCTGGTGGGAATATAAAATGGTACAACTGCTTGGGAAAACTGGCAGTTTCTTAAAAAGTTAAACATATAATACAAAGTTACCTACAGCACAAGAGAAAAAAGAAAACATGTGTTTATAAAAAGATACGTCCATAAATGTTCATAGAAGTCGTATGAATAAAAATCAAAACTATCCTCTCCCAACCCCCTCCCCACTCCCCTCAGGTAACCCCTAAGCTATTGACTGTGTCCATGAGGTTTTGTTTTTTTGTTGCTTTCAGTTTGATATTCCACATATGAGTGAAGACATATGATTCTTAGGAGGGAGGGAGGTGGGAGAGGAGAAAGAGGGAGCTAAATATATGGGGACAAAAAGAAAGCTGACTAGGGGTGGTGAACACATATTGCCACACATGAACGAGGTACTGTGGAATTGTACACCTGGAACCTATGTGATTTTTACTAACTAGTATCACCATAATAAATTTAACAATTAAAAAAAAAATCAAAACTGGAAACATCTCAAATGAGCATCAGCATGTGAAGGGATAAACAAACTCTGATATACACATAAAATGATATTAAATGAATAAATAAGAATATATAGAATTGTCTGTAATAAAAAGGAATAAAATACTGATATATGAGTATACAGTGACATGGATGAATTTCAAAATAATTATGCCCAGTGAAAGAAGCCAGACAAAAGAAAGCAGATACTCTATGATTCCTTTTATATAAAATACTATATTAACAGAATCTATAGTGATGGAAAGAAAACTAGTTATCAGCTAGAAAGGAAGGAATTACAAAGGACATGAGGAAACTCTAGTGGGTGATGGATTTGTTTATTATACTGATTATGGTGATAGTTTCATGGGTGTTTACATAGAACAAAATTCATTGTGTACTTAAATATATACAGCTATAAAAATAGGTCAATAGATATAAAAATAGATATATTCAGAAGAAATTTCTTTTGATGTACCTTAACAAATATATATACTAGTTAAAAAAAATTAGCATCAACAACTGTGAAGCCAAAGACTTTGCCAAGTTTCCAGACATTCTTTTTTTTCTTAGTTTTTAATTGACAGCTCAGCTATTTATGATACTTATGTATGAAGAAAACACTTCTTAGTTAATCATGGCATGTATATACTAGTATTCCCATATCACGTGTACCTTTTATTAAAATTTGTGATTAGCCCCAGAATGAATTCACTGATACTACCCAAAGTGGTAGGAAATTAATCTCTTAGGCATAGACAGGAATGTTGTGTGTGTATGATTTTTTTATTTCTAAATCTAGATAATAAAAAGCAATGAAGATTCTTTTCCTAAGCTGTGATCTTAGAAAATTTCACTTTGGTATTGTTTGCAGAAAAAAAATAAGTTTTTCTTTTCTTAAAAAATAAAACTTCTCACCTTAGATAATGAGATATTTTAAACATGACCTCTCCCATCCTGTTCTTGAACTGATGATTTGTAAGTAAACACCTCATAATCTTTAACTCCAAATGAGAGTACTTCAAGGCTGCCATGCATGAAGAAGCCACATGTATTGTGTCTTCTGCTGGTACTGCACTTTCTCTTAACATTTTCAAAATTTCCCTTTGGTAGAATCATCTTTGAGCCAAAAGGAAAATTGATCTCTTCATTATAGATACAAATTTCCCAAAATGTTTAACAAAGTTTGATAACCCACTCTATCTACCAGACCTGGTTCCACATCATTTAAGACTATTTTCAAAAATCTCCCAAAACTAATTTTCCCAAACAAAAATTTGCATTAATACTTTGAAAACAAAAAATTACTCTTATTTGGCTATAGAGTAGTAGGTTGCTTGATTAATACTCTGGTGCAGAGACATGCTTTTTTATTTTTGAAAATAAAGAAATTGAGAATTTAATTTTTTCAATGAAAATTGGAATTAATATATTAGTTCTTTGTGGAAGAATCAGGATTTAAAATGCATATGTAATAATACAATGTTAATAAAAATAGAAATCAGCCACATAGTAAGGTCATTTTAATTAACTACTATGATTTATATATAAGACAATTAATTTTTCTTGATCTAAATTAGTGAAATTGTTAAAAAATTATTTCTAGAGAACATTGTGTAAGAGGACAATGGCATTTTCAGACATTCTGAAATTTAAACTCATTTGGTAGCAGAATTACAGAATAATGTTTTAATAAAATTGGTTCCTCAAACTTGTCTGTCAGATCTCCATTTCTTCCAGAGATACTTTCAACTGGTTGACTGTTCAATTTCCTGGGTTAAACTTTACTCATTACGATTAAGACTATTAGTGACAGTAAGAATATTAGAGAGGTGACATTCATTGCTCTTTCATCTTATCAAAGCGACGTGGCCAGTCTTGTCAGACTAAAGGGGTATCTTTAAAGGCAGGCCATCATGACATCCCACATAACTTTAAGGAAGCCACTCAAAGTATGAAGGTGACATCAGAAGGCATATCTTGCCCCTGATGAACAAAGTAAAAATGATGCTGTAAAGAACACAAAATCCATTGGAGTTTACGTATATACGTAAGGGTTTAGTATGTCTAGGGCACTGTTTGGATAATTAATCCATGAGCTTCCACAGACGATGAGGCAGCAGAATCCGGGTCAAAAGTGTCTCAGCTGAGGCTTTCCATCAGAAAGTTCTTTAAAGCAAAGCCCAGGCCTTTAACATAGATGACCAAAAAGTACTTCATTTACAGAGCAGATGGTTATGTAACAGGAATATTTATTTTCGTGGTGAGGTTGTAATAAAAAGGTTAATACAGGGCTATCATGACAACAAGTATTGCAAAAATGACAAAATGTCGATCACCTCGATTGTAAGAGGTTCTATTTAATGTCTTTATGTCCTCTTCTCCTGGAACACAAAGGACTGTAACTGCAGAACTTAACAAGGACAATGACAGCTCCTGATGGAGGCTCTAAGGTGATTGGTACAAGTGCATAAGCAGTGAAGTTGGCACCTTCACCAGCTCCCATTTAAAACAGTCCAGCCCACCACAACCATTCTTTTAGATCTGCATGATCACTTTGACCAACTCTCACGGGTTCTGTTCTGATAAGTTACAGGAGACCTTGTTTTTATTAGTTTTATATCAAAATGCAGTTTTCCCCAATAAAAATACTGAAGTTCATAGACAATTCCAGACTAACAGAGATGTCATGTCTAATCCATGCTTCTGGCTGTAGGATTTGCTTCTGTAAAAGCTCCTGTGCATCACATTGATTACAGAAGCTGTCGGTATTGGAGAGTATGATTCAGTCTTCAAATCCTAGACTTCTGTGTTGCTCTACAGCTTTTAGGGGCCACTGCAGCCCAGTCCCACCCTTGTCTTCATCTATGTCCAGTGGGGTGTGGCCACAGCCAGGGCTGCAGCAGGCTCGGTTCCACAGGATGTGCCAAGCTGTACCCCTCTCCCCCAAACGATCCTTGGCCATCTTTGCTGCCACTACTAACATGAGATCTCATCCTAGTGACATCCAGTTCTGGGCCATGCAGTCATAGATGTCAGGAAATAGATATTTTTGTGGTTGAAATGAATGTACCATTGGCTGTAAAGCTCAATTTAAAAGGGGAAGGGTTCCCATCAAGCACATAGTCTTGCAAGCTGATTATGTAAAAGGGTCTGAATTTGTCTATACATGTGTATAATCGAGGGGGGCCAGTGAGGTCTGATTTTAGTATGCTTAGGCTACAAAATCCCAACCCAGGAGACAGTAAAGGGTGACCATCACAGAAAGCATCTCTAATTGTTTATGATACAGGTGACCCAACTCAGGTCAATACGTAGTTTCAATGCACTGTACTGACTACTTAAGCAGTCCTTTGATATGGTCTGATGTTGAAATCATCAGTCTTGCCTTTGCATTTGATGCCTGCGAACATTCTATGGACAATATTTTCTGCAAAAAATAGTGAGACGCTTTCATGAAAACGTTCTGTGGATTTTTCCATCAGTCAGATTTTTTGTTTCCTCCTAGTCAGTTTTCTTGGACACATTCAGTATGTTAGTGGAGAATGCTATAGCGGAACGATGAAGTCTAAATGCCACAGGTGCAGAGCAGGAGCTACCAAAGAGCATGTCACAAAAAGAGAGAATGAATAAAATGGATTCTCTGGGAAGTTTCACTCCCATATGAAATGAACTTCCAAAACACAAAGAGGTTGCAAGAGGTTGGAAAGTTAAAATTCCATTATCTGTCTTGGGATGTGAAGAATAGCAAGTGTTCTTGATTCAACCCAAACATGGCCGGCTGACCCCAACATCTGGCTGACCCTGACAGAGTTGGCTGACCCAAGTTTTGCCCATCCCTTGAACCCTACTTGAACCTCTGTAAGCCCTGAAGTCATTTGGAAGAACATTTGAAAATATTTTCTTCTCTTTATCTTCTGGTTTGGTCTGAGATGGCTCTAAGGAGTGCCAAGTGGAACTGCAAGGCAGAGAGCTCATTCCTATGTGTTTTTGTGACTATTCCTCTAAAAATGTTAGGTGAGGAAAAGAATGATGAGTATTGAGAGACTTCTTAATTTGTGCATGGTGGTATGAGCAAAAGCAATTTCCCATCAAGGGAACATGGTAGGAGAGAAAGCACCAGATTCAACCTTAGAAGCCATAGTTTTGGTGTCCTGCTCTAAGTAGCAACTCAAAACAGGCTCCTGAATGAATGATGGAGTGAACAAATGAAGGAATGCCTGCCAGACTTGATTAAGACATTTCAGCAAAAATGAGACTAAACTCTACCAACCACAGAGACGAAGGATCAGAAGGTTACCACTTTGGGGGTGTAAATATATCCAGATGCTAAGCAAGAAGCAGAGCCTTAGGATGTAGGCCCTGCTAGGTGTTCACAATCTGAGAACCACTGAGCAGTAACCTTGGAACTGTATGCGCGATTCACAGAAGAAGAGGTCTAGTGTTGGATTCTCTGTGAAGGAAGAGTCAGGACTCTGGCTAAGTAAGCCCTGAACAATGAAGAGGGTTTGGCTAGACAGAAGAGAGGAGAAGAATGAGCCTTAAGTTAACAGAAGGCATTTAAACCACGATGAGAATATTTATGAGACAGTGAGCTGACTGAGATGACTATGGAAGACACTGGGGAGTGGTAGGGAGCTGGTTGGCTTTGACATGGGCAAGGGAATAGGACTTTGGCATGTAAGAGCTCAGAGCACCATTGCTCCTGAATTGAAGAGCAATGTCCTGGGTGACTGTTCTTGGCAGAGTGGTTACCTCCTCACCCATTTCTCGGCCAACTCTTGCTTCTTATACAGTAACTGAGGTTGGATGGAAACCCAGCAAACATTTCTGTTGCACTCCCAGGTGAACAGATCTGCAGATGTGTGGGGCAAGCCCCCTCACATGCTCCCTTGTTTGAAAATTAACCAACATGTCGAAGACTAGATCACATGCTTTCAAAACAAACCAAGTGCCTCTGCCCTCTCATGTGATTTGCCGGATGACAGATGATCCCAATCCCTGTAATTACTTAGATACTTTAATTGACTTTCAGTGGCTGTAATGAGTAACTGGAGTTCAGGCTTGTAGAATTTCCTTCCTAATTGTCGCCCTTAAACTACTCATTATAGGGATAAATAACACACCACTTTATTTAAACCATTTCCTCCATTCGTATAGATCATGTAAATTCCAGCGGAAGTGCCCCAGCATTTGCAGGCCCCCGGAAGAGCAGTTTGGGGGTGCAAAACACGGTGGTGTGCCATTAAGAGAGCTTCTCAAGCTGGTTGGCTATTTCTTTTGAATTAGCAAGCCACAAGTTTCCAACACTGACGCACTTCCTAGTGCTTCAGATTTAAAAGGCTGTAGAAAGGATAATTGACCACAGCTTGTCAGCACCAGAGATTTACTGTCATTAGTGCAAACTCAGATGAATGACTAATATCATGGAATAT
>PVKE010044787.1:0-12870 GCA_004027555.1 Craseonycteris thonglongyai | reverse complement strand
AAAGATGTTGTAAGCAGCGTGGAGGTAGGTGTAGAAAGTGCCTATCATAACACACTCCTTACAGCCAAATTCCACTTTAGCTGTGGTTTGCCTCCCTCTCCCAGTTTTTTTTTTTTCAACAGTCTCTTATCTGGTGTCACCTTCAGGTGAAAATACTAATAGCCAGCATGTGAGTCACTTTCTCTCTTCTACCTAATTCAGCGGTCATAGAAGTGTGATGCTGGCGTTTCCATCACCTTGGGCCTCTCTGTGACCATAAAGAGCAGAGACCCCACTGCCCTACAGTAAACATGTACTGTGAGCAAGAAACACCTTACGGTTGCATAAAGCCACTAGGGGAAAATATCAATATATTTTCAAAAAATACACAATACAAATGAGACATATGACCACCATGACAGTGCCTTTTGTTATAAACCCAAATGTTTTTTGTACAACATAAAGAGCGTAGAGTTGGACATGGAAGAGCTTTACATTTTTCCCCCTATGCCACCAGGTAATTAAGTGTTGAGGATTCTGTGAATAGAAGGGGGTGGGGAGCCTCTTTTTACCTAACATATACCACAAAGCCATAATCTAAGACAAGATAAGTTTCACCTGCTTCTTTGATTTTTCCCACCTCTTAGTCTTATAACTGGAGACAAAGCCATGCAATACATTGTGCTCCTGAAAATAATTAAAAACCACAAGGTGTCTGTGTCTTAAGTCAGAATGATTTATGCTACTTATTATTTAATGACTGGTGCTTGGACATCCTCATTGCACAGCTGCCATTAAAAATATGATCACATTGTGATATTTATGTTGGAGGCAAGCATTTTTTGTGTTTATACTTTCTACTTAACTCATTCAACACTGCTTTCACTTCATCGCTCCCCCAGCAAGAATAAACTCATGTGCCCAGCTTAGATCAGCTGTCAGTATCTGTGAGCTCCGAGAGGCTCCTAAATTTAGCAGAATAGCCTCCCTTCACAAGAGAATATTGTTCTGAATGAACAATCTTGAATGCTGGGCTTTCTTTCCCTCGCATAACCCCAAATTTTCAGAAGTCTTTTAACTCCTTCCTTCTCCCTTCCACTCTCAAGGGGAACTGCACTGATAAGGTTTCTGTTCATCAAAAGACCCGAATGGCAGTGGCTCTGCTACTCCCATGACAGCTCTTGTGGAAAAGGGCGGCTTCTCCCCTGAGAAGCTATTATAACAAACAGGAGTTCTCCAGCTCCCATCATGAATGTATCACTCCACTTCACTTACTGTTTCTGTGGATTCCTTTTCCTCCTGTCTCTCTCCCCCACCCTCAAGCAGTTTATAAAATCCATTACCTAGGGAGTTTCAAATTGTATCTGACCTATTGATTGCAGATGGCCATGTCCAATGGGCGTGCAATGCTATATACAACATGGAGCCCAGGAAAAGGTGACTGACGGATGAAATGAGGGATAAGAACAGTAAACCACAATTTTCAGTTTCTAAGGAAATGAAAACAAAATTAAGCTCTCTGATTTGGGTTGGAAAATAAACGGCTATATGTAAAGAAGCTATGCATAGCCCAAAGCATATGCAGATGTTAAGATGTTGCCTTTATTTGCAATAAATGAAAAATCTAATCTTAGTTAGCGGCGATATATCATGCAAGTGTTTCATCCACATCTCTCTTCTGGATTTGGGGATGCTTTGTTGCTGATGTACACCTAAAATCAGAGGTGATTTAAAAGCTAGGAGGGCATTATATTAAAATCTGTCAGTTCCCACCCCTTTGGAGTTCCAGGAAAAGTTTGTGTGGGAGGTAGCAGGAATACTTCAGAAGCAACCACTGCTTAAACCACCCTGTGATGCAGGACGTGTGGCAGAGAAGAGTTTAGTGGAAAGTTACCTCTTTTACACTGTACACCGGCCATGAATATCTATTCTAAGATAACAGTTATGCTGTGGACCATGATACTGGATAATTTAATTTTAATTGAACCATATATTTATTCTGTACTGACCTGTGACCTAATCACTGTTAGTGTCTCTGAAGATACTAAAAGGAATGTAAGGTATGACCTATAACCTCAAGGAGTTAAGAATATAATCAAAGGAGCTTATAATGGAATTGGTTTAAAAAGGGGGAAGGTGTTACAAATTGTAATAAGAATCATTCTTTATTTTATTTCTTTTAACATATTAGCTTGAATGATCAAGAAATAGTCATATGAGTACTTTGGAGGAAAAATGAATATATACAAATAAAATAGACACACAAGCTTTTTTATACAATGCCTCAAGCAACAAAGCTTGCTTTTTTCTCTGAAGAATAAGAGGAGAGACTACAGGATTAGATATATAATGTGTGGCCACTCCTCAGTAACCACTATTGAACTTCAAAATGAGTTTAGTCATTAGCTTTGACAAATGAGGAGCCTGTTATTGATTTTTACACATGTCTATCATGGGATCTATTTAAAAAGAACAGTCAATTCCAGGAAAGATTATGTTAATCTTATTGGTTTGATTTCCTAATGGGAGGAGGCAGAACAGGGAGTAAAAGGAGAGGTCCAGAAACTGGCAACATCACTATCATTTTCTTAAATCCATTCAGGGAGAAAAAAAACAAAACAAATGCATACACACAAACAATTTGGAAAAAATCAAGTGAGTCTGTCTTTTCTAAGAAAGCTAGGATTATATTGATAAATCATTCCAGACAATGTTAACCAACAGCTTGAAAAGTTCACGAAAAAGGACATTGACAGGAGGAATACAATTACTAATTTATTTGTCTTTTTATGGTTCAGTTAGGAGTATCTTAGGTAGTCGGGCACATGGCAGCTCGTCAGACCTCATGGGGTAGCTGTCAGAGTTTTGACTGATGTACAAGAGCGACTTGCTCACGTTTGCCCTTCCTTTCAGTGGAGTGCACACAGGTAAGACAGCTTGTTGGTAATTTTTATTTAATGCTCCCAGGATCTGTGGCTGCACTTTTATTGAAACTTCTGACAATAAAATCCCACTTCCTGAAATTTCTAGGCTTTCTGCTGCAAGCACTTCTCCACTTAAACAAGATCTTCCTCTGGGATTATAGACAACTCTTATGGGTATTTTCTGGTGCTTTCTGATCTTGGAAACAGCTGTTTAGTATATTGGAGCCCATTTTACTTTGTTTTTGCTTTTTGTTTGTTTGTTTGTTTTTGTTTTTGTTTGTTTGCTTGTTTTTTGTTAGCTCCACTGAAAAGGCAGCTAAAAGAAAAATGAATGAGTGCAGAGGGACAGCAGGGCCTCAGGACAGCCTGCACAATTCTGAATTGGCAAATGCCAAGCTGTACCCAGTTGACAGTTTTCACCTTACCATTCCTTTCTCCACTTCTCACCTCCAATCCAGTCCACTCATTAAATGAAACTGTTCATTCCATGATAGTCTTCGTTCGATGTCAGGTCTAGAATTTTACCTTTTTATTCTAAAAATTGAGTGATCTAGTCTCAAACTGCTTTCAAACAGGTTGAATCCTATGCTGTTTAGTGTGTGATCAGAAGCCTTTTAATTATATCGGAATTACAGACAAGTTTTCATACTCTTAAAATACTTGGCTAGATGTTTGAAGACAGTAAATTGGAACATGGCCTTGAAACCCCTCTTCTTTGCTCCATCCACATATATCAGTGAGATATAAAGAGACCTGGTATAGTGTTTCAAGGTCATGAACACAGCTATCACTATTTGGTTCCCATGGGAAACCCAAAACTTTAGTTGTATTCTCACATAGAATGTCTGATGTTCTATGACATAAAGCTTGATTGATAAACTTTAAAGACATACTTTAGCAATTACTCAAGGTAATTATTTTTCTCTAAAGTGACAGTCATGTGGTACGTTCTTACTGTATTTGTGTAACTCCAACATTTTGGAAGTCCACTTGTAATAATATGCTAATCATTTCATGTTATAAAAGAAAGGCTATTTTATCACAGCATGAAAATGTAGGAAGCCTATAAACTCACAATAAAATCCAGTTCTTTAAATGAAACAAGTTTTGCTTTATTAAAAAAAAATAATTGTACTGTTTTATTTATAGAAATAAATTTGAGTATTCTGGAGAAAACAATACTAAAACTTTAGGGTCCTTAAACACCACAAAATGCATTTATTGCTCAAGCCACATAAACATAGGTGCAGTTTTGAAGGGTTAATATGTCCTTAAAAAATGTAAGAAACATGGAAAAAGTGAGAGAGTAAGGCAAACTACATGCTGAAAATTTACATCTCTGCCTGGAAGGAATACCTACAGTCTCCACTCCTATTTTATTGTCCAAAGCAAACCCTGGTTCAGCTCTGGCTCAACAGGCTATAAGTGTATCATACTTGTGCATGGGGTCTGGGTATTAGTGTATATAAGGTCCCCACTTTTTAACTTAAAGATGCAGAAGCCCAGTGATTTTCATCTCTGGATTCTAAGAGCCTATCATGCTGTCTGACCCATAATATTAATTAGTATTAATAACTGAGTCAGGAGTTAAGCCCAGCTGTACTGACTGATGTTCTTCTCCACCCCAGGACCTGTTCCATCAGCACTCTGATACTGTTAAATGTGCACAAAGATCTTATTTATAGTCAGAGTTCAAGGTGTATTCTCGTATCTTTTTTGTTTTGTTTTGTTTTGTTTAGTTTCAGAACAGTCCCCCAAGATAATTTTTATGCTGAGTTTGGATTTAAGGAAACTGATATTTAGAGGGAACGTGGCTTACTTAAGATCCTATAGTAAGTGCTAGAGTGAGGGCTTACATTGAGACTTCAGCCTGAATCCCACTGAGTAGGCAGGAATGATATGGGTCAGCCGCCCTGGTGACCATAGGCCCAGAGAAGTACCCACTTTGACATTTGTTGCCTCCCATCTGTTTCAGGTTCAGTGGTCTCCAAATTTTTGCCTTGTAAACTTGATTCCATCAAGTTCTAATCAGTTTGAATGGAAAATCTTAATCTCAATTTCTATAAATGTGCAGAATCAGTCCTGTGCCTGACATCTTTCCAATGACTCCCTTGACTCCCTTGATGAGCAGTGGGAAATACTGACATTCTTATCAAACTTGGAGACACAACACACGTTTTCCTTTATAATGTGAGCTTATGACTTCACTGTAGGCCAAGGCAATGTAAAATTGGGCTACTTGAAGAAATGCCCCTCGAAATCTAAATTCAAACTTCTTGTGAGATTTGCCTGTCAGATTTGGGTTTTAAAATATTATTTCTCATGATTATATTGATTTTTCATGATTTTATAACTTGACTTTTTATCATACAAACTTTTCCACCTTTGCTCCTGTGTTATACAAGGGCTGCTGGGAAAGTATCCAGCCACAGAACCATTCTTATTTTATTGACAATGGCTGGATTTTTTCCGGACAGCCCTCTTATTTAGACTTACTATGTTTTATGGCTGATAAACATTCAAACATATCTTAGTTTTACACTGTGACACAAGGAGGTATAAAAGGATACTTTTTGTAAATCTCAACTGAAGAGAATCCTGCTCTCCTTTCTAAATTTCCATTGCTATTCAGCTACAGCTATGTGCTGCCAAAGGTTGCCTCTTGTCATCCGTCATAGTCTTTCTAAGATTCTGTCTCTAGGTAAAAACAGGTTTTTGAGTCTTCAGAGAAAATGGTTGCATCACCTCCCCACAAAAGGATACAAAGATCAAATAGCTGCATTAGAACAGGGCTATCTATTTTTATATTTTAGTTGTAGTTAAAGAAATTGCAACTATTTTCTTAGACAATTATTTTATCCTGATATGAATATGATTGTTTTAGATCTTGAAAAATTATTTATTACTCTGTGACTCTGTGAAGACCAGATGTTTTCAAGATGGTGTTATGTGTGAGAACCGTATATTTAGGAAACGTTGACTTCTTAGACATTTCCTGGAGGTAAATAAGTTTAACACTTTGAAGTTAAAATGTGAATACAGAAAATTATATATAACAAGACTTTCACAATGTCCTAAAAATTAGAACACATATCATTTTATTCATGTCATAACTTTATGGTTATTTTAATATGCCAATAAAGTTCACTTAACATATAAGTAATGTGATTAAAACATCAATTTATTAAATTAAAAAATATTCCAAAGTTAATTTCAATTTTCAGAACATTTTAAAGTCATCAATAATTAGAAAAATAGAGGATTAACCTTAAATCAGTTAAAATTTGTATTTCTCTTGTCTGTAAAATGGTGTGACAATCTCAAACTGAAATTATGTACATAAGTAAGACAGACAATAGTAATTGTGCTGATTTAGAAACTTTTATTATTTCTTTTCATCAGTAACTTTATCATAAATAAAGTGCTTACATATTTTGAGCCTATTTCTGGACTCTGTTTTGTTCCATTAGCTTTTTATCCTTATACCAATAATATATTGCTAATTAGTATAAATCTAAAAAAGTCTTATATTTGGTAGTGTAAAATTTTAGATGTATTATTCTTCTTTTGGATTGTTTGGGTTTTTTTGGTCCTTTATGCTTCCATAAAAATTTTAGAATCTGCTTGTCAAGATCAACAAAATGGAATTTTCTGAGATTTTAATTGAGACAGTGTTTGGGGAAAACTGATACCCAATCTATAAAAGCATTATATTTCCCCCTTATTTTAGTCTTTAATTTCTTTCAGTAAGTATTATAGTTTTTTTATACAGAGAAATTGCAAACTTTATTTAAATTTATTGTTAGTATTTGATTTGATTTTCTGCTCTTGTAAAGGGCTTTGTTTTAAATTTCATTTTCTAAATGTCTGTTGCTGGTATATAAGAAAAAGTTCATATATATATATATATATATATTGATTCACCTTGTCACCAGGGATCTGGAATTTTTAGGAACACAGGCATGTTTTCTGTGAATAATTACAGTTCTATTTATATCTTTACTGTTTTCAGTTTTAGGAACAATTGACATATATTTAACACTGTGTAAGTTTGAGGTATATAGTATGTTGATTTGATACACTTATGTTTGCAAAATGATTACCACAGTAGAGTTTAACTCTTTAATCACCCCAGATAATTACCATTTCTTTTTTGAAGTGAAAATTAGCAATTTTCAAGTACACAATACAGTACTGTTGCATTACATCCCAGAACTTTTTATCTTATAACTGGAAATTGGTATCATCCATGTAGCTTTAATAAATTTTTTTGCTCTTAAATTTATTTTTTAATTTTTCAATTACAGTTGACATATAACATTATATTAGCTTCAGGTATACAACATAGTAGTTAGACATTTATATAATTTATGAGTTGATCCTCCTGATAAGTCTAGTACGACGACCGGGCATATAAGACGACCCCCTAATTTTACAGTTAAAACATAGGTTTAGGCCTATATTCGCTGTATAAGACTACCCCGACCCCCTAATTTTACAGTTAAAACATAGGTTTAGGCCTATATTCGCTGTATAAGACTACCCCCCACTGTAGTCTTATACAGCGAATATAGGCCTATACCTATGTTTTAACTGTAAAATTAGGGGGTCGTCTTATACGCCCGGTCGTCTTATACGCCGGAAAATACGGTATTCCCCTGACACTATACACAGTTATAATATTATTCTTTTTAAATTTATTTATTTATTTTATTGTTTTTGAGAGAGAGAGAGAGAGAGAGAGAGAAAGAGAGAGAGAGAAAGAGAGAGAGAGATACAGAGACAGAGAGAGAACTGAACTGGGGAACTCCCCAGCTCAGCATATGGATCCGCACGGGCGGGGGCCGGGATTCGATCCTCAGTCCCCGGCGCTACAAAGTGAGCACCTAACCCACTGAGCCATCCCGGCTTCCCCAGTTATAATATTATTGACTATATTCCCCATGCTCTACTTTACATACTCATAACTGTTTTTGTAACTGGCAATTTGTACTTAATCTCTTTAACTTTTTTACACATTCACCCACCCCAGTTCCATCTAGCAACCATTATTTTGTTCTCTGAATCTGTGACTTTGTTTTGTTTGTTAATTTATTTTGTTTGTAGATTTCACATATAAATAAAATCATAAGTTATTTATCTTTCTCTATCTGACTTGTTTTACTTATCATAATACCTTCTAGGTCCAACCATGTTGTCACAAATGGAAAGATTTCATTCTTTTTTATAGCTGAGTAATATTGCACTATATATGAGAGCTGTCCTGAAAAAATCCAGCCATGTAACTATTCTCATTATATTGACAATAGCTGGATTTATTCCAGACAACCCACATATACTTACCGTACTACTTCTTCTTTATTCATGCCTCTATCAATGGACACTTAAGTTGCTTCTATTGTAAATAATGCTGCAGTGAATATAAGGGTGCATATATTTTTCTGAATTAATGTTTTGGATTTCTTTACATAAATGCCCAGAAGAGAGAGTGTTGGGTCATATGGTAGTTCTGTTTTAATTTTTTGAGGAATCTCCACACTTACTGTCTTCCATAGTAGCTGCTCCAATTTGCAATCCCACCAATAGTGCATGAGATTTTCCTTCTCTTTCTCCACATCCTTGCCAACATTTGTTGTTTGTTGATTTATTGATAGGTATGAGATGATACCTTATTGTGGTTTTAATTTGTATTTTTCTAATGATTAGTGACATTGAGTCTCTTTCATATATCTATTGACCATCTATTTGGATGTGCTCTTTGGAGAATTCTCTACTCATATTCAGGTCCTCTGCCCATTTTTTAATCAGATTGTTTATTTGGTATTAATTTGTATGGTTTTGCTATATATTTCTCATATTAACCCATTATTGAATATATCATTGGTGAATAACATCCCCCAATCAGTAGGCTTTCTTGTTTTGTTGATGATTTCCTTTGCTATGCAAAAACTTTTTGGTTTATGTAGTCTCATTTGTTTATTCTCCTTTGCCTGAGGAGACACATTAAAAAATATATTGCTAAAAGTAATGTCAAAGAGTTTATTACCTATGTTTTCTCCTAAGAGTCTTATGGTTTCAAGTTCTATGTTCTATTCTTTAATATATTTTGAGTTTTTTCTTTTATATGTTATAAGAAAGCTATGTAGCTCAATTTTCCCATGTGTCTATCCAGTTTTCTTAGAATCATTTATTGAAGAGACTGTCTTTACCCCATTGTATATTCTTGCCTTCTTTGTCATAGATTAATTGATTATATAGGCATGGGTTTATTTCTAGTCCCTCTATTCTGTTCCAATTATCTGTGTGTCTGTTTTTATGCCAGTACTATGATTTTTTATTACTATAGCTTTGTAGTATAGTTTGATATCAGGTAAAATACCCCTAATTTTGTTATTTATCAAAATTGCTTTGGCTATTTGGGGTCTTTTGTGATTCCATATAAAATTTAGGATTATTCTAGTTCTGTGAAAAATGCCTTTGGTATCTCAATAGGGGTTGCATTGAATGTGTAGATTGCTTTGGGTACTATGGACATTCTGACAATGTTAATCTTTCTGTCCATGGGCATGGCACAGCCTTTCATTTATTTGTACCTTCTTCAGTTTCTTCCATCACTGCCTCATAATTTTCTGAGTACAAGTCTTTTACCTTCTTGGATAAATTTATTCCTGGGTATATTACTTGTTCGATGCAATAGTAAATGGGATTGTTTTTAACTTAAGCCTTCTAATTCATTTTTGGTGTATAAGTGTGCAACAGATTTCTGAATATTAATTTTGTGTCCTTCTACTTTACTGAATTACACATTTTGTTTTCTTATCCATTCATTGACCCTGTGTCATTTGATTGGAACATTTAGTCCATTTACATTTAAATAATTTATTAATAGGTGTGTTGTTGTCATTGTATTGTTTTTATTGTTTTTGAGGTTCTTCATTCTTATTCTCTTGCTCTTTACTCAAGTTAATGACTATAAAGTGCATTTGGATTTCTTTCTCTTGACTTTTTTGTATATCTCATAGATTTTTGATTTGTGGTTACAATGTGCTTCATAAGAAATATGTTTATAGCAGTGTATTTTAAGTTGATGGTCACTTATGTTTGAAGATATTCCAAAATTACTATAACTTTTATTCTCTCCCACCATGTAATTCTTTGTCATTTTTTTAACTTTTTTTGTGTGTGTCTGTTTGTATGTCTCCCTAATTTGCTATTGTAATTACACATCATCTTTCTACTTTTGCATTTTGATGTTTGTACTAGTTTTAGAGTTGGCTGATGCACTGCTTTTACTAAGTGTTTGTCTTTCCTGTGGCAAAATATAGTTTTTTTATTTTGTATGTTTTCTTATTCATATTATCATTTCTTCTCCACTTGAAGAATTTTCTAACAACTTTTGTAAAAAAAAAAATAGAATCTCAGTTAACCAGCACCCATGGGGATTGAAAGATGCCAGATAAATGTAGTTTCTGGTTGCTTGAAAGAGACCATTAAAAATAAGTCTAACTAATACTATACCACATACTACATCATACTACACCATAAACTCTATATTACCTTGATACTAATATTGAAATACAGTAATTAAAAGGAAATTAAAACAAAGACAAACTTAATGTAACACTGTTTTATTATAAAAATAGCTTTGTGAATACAGTGTGCAATTTTAAATGGTAGTCAATAAACTTTTCAATTTCACTAACAACTTTTTAAACTTTAACTTGGGAGAAAAAACATGCACATACACACTTAAAACTGTTACAGTAGGGATAGAGAGTTTACTGGGTAGACCTTGCGTCAGGATGATGTAGCTAGTAAAGGATCAGAAGTGGATGTGATGAACTCCCTTTAGCTTTTTCTGGTCTGAGAAACTCTCTCTCCTTCAATTCTAAATGATAGCCTTGCTGGGTATGGTAATCTTGGTTGTAGGTCCTTCCTTTCATCATGTTGAGTATTTTGTGCCAATTGTTTCTGACCTACATAGTTTCTATTGAGAAATCAGCTCACAGTCCTATGGGAGTTCCCTTGTAGGCAACTTCTTTTCTCTTTTTGCTATCAAGATTCTCTGTCTTTAATGTTTGACATTTTAATTATAGTGTGTCTTTTGTGGGCCTCTTTGGTTTCATGTTGTTTAGTACTCTCTGTGCTTCCTGGACTTGTATGTTTATTATCTTGCCCAGGTTAGGGAGGTTTTTAGTCACTATTTTTTAAAATAGATTTTTAATCCCTTGCTCTTCTCCCTCTGGTACCCTTATGATGCAAATGTTGGTATGCTTGATGCTAAAGGTCCCATAAAGTATCCTTTCTTCCTTTGTTTTTGTTTTTGTTTTTGTTTTTTTCCTGTTACAATTGGGTATTTTCTGCTACCTTTTCTTATAGATTGCTGATTTGATCCTGTGCTTCATCTAATCTGATATTGATTCCCTCTAATGTATCCTTCATTTTAGTTGTATTATTTCTGATTCTTTATATATTGTATCTTCGGTTTTTGTTTCCTATCTTGTTGATATAGTCACTGACTTCATCTTTTCTTCCCCTAAATTTCTTTAGCATCCTTATAAACAATGTTTTGATTGTTTCCATTTTATTTAGTTACTTTTTTATTGGAATTTTGTCCTGTTGTTTTATTTGGGATATGTTTCGTTGCTTCCTTATTTTGGCTGACTCTTGTATTTGGTTATAGCTTTTAGGTAGACCTCTATGTCTCTCAGTCTTGGAAAGGTGGCCTTATGAAATAGATGTCCTATGATGATTAGTGGCACAGTCTTCCTGGTCACCTAGCTGTGTGCTCCAGGGATGTCTCTTGTGCAGGTTGTATCTTAGTGCTATAGTTACTGTTGTCATGTTAATGGGTATAATTTATCATGTGAGGGACACCTGTATCTACAATGGACAAGCTGTTGAGTATGGGTTAACCAAGGAACAGGAGTTGCTTTAGTTGGGCACTGGTGCTAACTGAGCCTGCTTTTTCTGGTATGTAATTTTTGGAGCTTGTTGGATGGTGTTCTGGTGTGTTCTAATGCCAGAAACTAGGTGTGTTGTTTGTGGAGCACTTTAGGAGGAGTTCTATTGTAGGCAAAGGTCAGCTACTATTTGTGGTAGGCTTGGAGTCACCTGGTGGGAGCTACAAAGTGATCTGGGCTAAGTTTCCCCTTTTGCTTGAGCCTAGAGGTGCATGGAAGAGCCTATGCTGTGAAATAAGGCTGGCTGCCATTTATGCTGGGCTTGGTACCCTTTGGTAAGCACCACTTTGTGAGCTGAGGCCTGGTGTCATCTGTTTCAAGCTGGTGATTGCTTAATTGAAGCTCCATTCTAAGTCAACACTGGTGGCAGCGTATGCCAGACTTGGGGAAGATACCTGATAGGAGTTACAATACAAGTTAAGACTGGCTATTGCCTGCTTGGTTTAGGGTTTGTGAACCTTTGAAAGGTTTTAAGAAATTCTGTAGCACAGCTAATGCAGACTTCTGGCAGGGAAAAGCTGATAAAAGAGGCTTAGGCCAGTTGTACAAGCTGGATGGTATGGGGGGGCGGGTTCAGAGAATCAACAGGGCAGGGTGAACGGTGTTAGCCAAGTTAATGGAGACTCAGGCTGGGTGGAGGGAGGGCTCAACAAGGGAGCAATGCATCTGCCAGAGCTTCTAGTCCCAAGGGAGAGCTGCCCTGATCCCTGCCCCTCCACCTTTTGTCCCAATGGAAGTCAATTCAGTTCCTCCCTGGAAGAATTTGTTTGTTTGTTTGTTTTTTAATTATTTTATTGTTTTTGACAGACAGAGAGAAGGGGGAGGGCCCAGAGCAGTCTCCAGAGTTGTACGCCATCAGTTTTTGACGTGGTTTTGTTCCACACAGGTGGGCAGAGACTGCGCAAGGTGGGGACTGGGTTGGGGGCTTCCCACATGGGAGGCACACCCCCTTAAACCAGGGGCTGAAGCAGGAGGAAGTGGGGATGAGACCAAACTGGGGGCCT
>PVKE010044786.1:0-12871 GCA_004027555.1 Craseonycteris thonglongyai | reverse complement strand
TAAAGAATAAATATTAAATTAAATATTTTCCTAGAAAATTAAAAAACTCATGAACTGCGGCAATTATCTCCGTTACATTGAGAGAAATAATAACAATACTGCATATTACGATCGGGGACAACAATACAAGTATATTAAAATCTAATATAGATATATTCAAATTTACAAGAAGTATGTTAAAGTTACAATATATTTATTACGGTTTACAATACTGACTTTCTTAATTTAAATAGAATTATTGTTATTCCTAATATATTTGTAATACTGTCCCTTATTTTTCTCTCAGTGTAATGACCGCAGTTTAGAGAACTGTTGCCGAGAATCCTCACTTATCAAGTAAATAGAGTGGTAAGAAAAGCAATTTAATTTAAAACAAAGAAAAGTTACTTACATTTTAAACAGAAGAAAAATCGAAACTCAACGTGGTCACCGAGGATAAATAATATTGATTGATAATAATACTGTTAATACAAAAGAAAAGAAGCTACCATATTACACTACCAAATATTCAAGCTAAGTGACTGTGTTCTTCGATGAGTTGAGTCGTAACTGTTGCGTTCACGCATTGCGTCCGGTAACAAGTGTAACACACAAGTCAAAATGTATTGTCTGGGTGGGAGGAGATCACAGTGTCAGGCTGTCAGAATTCTAGGAATTTATGACCTAGGCAAATTCCCAGAATGCATTAAACTATTGCTAGAAAGTTTTGTCTTCTACAATCGCTTCAAAGTCCATGGTACACGAATTCCACCCCAGACATTGCGAGCGATCGACGATCGACCAAAATTGGCCTCGCAATCAACCAGTCGACCGCAATCCACTTGTTGGCCACCCCTGCCATATAGCCTAAGAATATAGTAAGTTATAGCTTTTTTTTCTTTTTCTTGACAGAAACAGAGACAGAGACAGAGAGAGACAGAGAGAAAGGGAAGGGCCCATAGCAGTCTCCATAGTTGCATGCCATTAGTTTTCAACAGTTTATTTTCACACCGGTGGACAGGGTCATGTGCAGGGCTGAAACCGGGCCGAGTTCCTCCCATGTGGGAGGCACACTCCCTCAAGCCAGAGGCTGGCACAAGCAACAAGAACTGAATTGGGGGCTTCTGTACGGGAAGCACATCCCAGTTTAACATATGGTTCTGCACATGCCAGAGCTGGGATTCGATCCTCAGTCCCTGGGGCTGCAAAGTGAGCACTTAACCCACTGAGCCATCTTGGCTTTCCTTACAGTTTTTCTAACAGTTGAAAATTATTTAAAAGTGGTTATCTCATGACAATTTTAGAAAACAGCTTGTTTCATTTACGATTTTCAAACTTACTTACAAAAATGCCCCAACTTTACTTCTGCTTGTTTTGTGGAATACAATACATTAAGTTTTGTTTATGTGGCTTAAATTATCTTTTTTCTTCTCAGAACATTTCAGGTTTGGTCTCCATTTTGTATTTTGCCCTTTTATAAACAACTTAAAGTAAAAAACTTAAATCAATATTTAGGCTTTTATTGTCTTGATTTGTAATGCCATATAAGAAACATATGGATTTAATTTATAAGACATTTGGGCCAAATGAAGAATTTTTATTTTATTACAGTATTTGAGAGATCGTAATATCATGTTTTACCTTTATAATAACCTCAGTTTTATTGCATTGTGGAGAGTAAATTTGAAGAGCGATATGACTGGAGGCAGAGAAACCAGATGGAAGAAGATTATAATAATAAATGCAAGAAATATTAAGGACTGGAGCTGGAGTAATAGTATTAATAAGAATATAAAGAAAAGTTACATATTTAAGATATGTGAAAATGGTAGGTTAGGTACTAGATGTGATTAGATATGAGGTGTAACTATGATAAAAACCTCATAATAACTGTTATACATTTTGTGGTGAGGATCAAATGTTATATATTATTAATAAAGTGGTTAGGATATAGAAACTTCTCAGAATGTTTAGAAATAATATTAAAGCTAGTAATGTATATTAATACCTATAATAGTGATGATGATGTTGATGATGATGATGGTGGTGGTGATAGTGATGATGTATATCCCTTTTCATAAAGTACATATTAAAGGTAATACCAAAAATGTATATATTGTAAGATTTTGAATCAAACTATCAACAAAACCCATGTGAGGGTTAATTTAAAAAGACTGTTGTAGAAAATGTCAACTATAGAAGATTAAATAAGACCGTATGTTAAAAAATATGTATTGTAATTAACAGCAAGGTTGTTAGAGTCTATGACAAGAAGAGTTGCTATGGAGGAGTTGGAACAGAAGCCAGAAACAGTTAGCTGAAGCCAGAAACAGTTAGCTGAAGTGTGTCTTAGGACATAAAGTGTGACTCTGTCTTGCTGTTGTTACTAAAGTTATTGCTGTGTCTGCCAACCTTGTATACATTTCTAGGACAGCTTCCAACCTACTTGAACACAATCTTAAAATTTGTGATCTTTTTTATAATAGCCTAATAACCTGAGCTAATAATTTAGCTAATTTAATTGATTCTGCAGTTGTAATTGCCTACTAGAACACAGAGATGGCACCAGAAGTCTGTATCTTTAAATCCATTTTTTTAATTGTTAAATTTATTGGGGTGTCATTGGTCGGCAACATAGTTTCCAGGTGTACAACTCTACATTACATCATCTATGTATTGCGTTATGTGCTCGCCACCCAAAATCAGCTCTCTTTTCATCAATCCTTTAATCACCAACTGTATTTTACATTCTCTTTGAGATCGCCTGTAGTGTGTGACTAATTATTGCTTTGTGTCTCAAGCATGGGAAAAATCCACCATTGACTTTCCTTGTATACTTTAGCACAAGCAGATTTTTTTTTTTTTTTTGGTCCACACAATCAGCTTTAGAAACTTAAGAGCTTTAGGTATCTTCACCTAAAATTAAAAACTGCCCCTGTGACTATTTTAAGGTGGATAAATAAGTGTAAACCATTTTCAAAAAGTTGAGGCTGTAAATAGGATAGAGATAGTGTGTTAACTGGAGGATATGTACACATAAGATAAGTATCTTTTCAACACAAATAAAACAAGTATACTGTTAATAATTTTGACACATTAAAATTTGGCTATATTTTCTACATAAGGAAATTATAAGCATTACATTAAATTTAAATTACCTTGTCATTCAGCTTTTCTATTCACTTTATAAAATCAAAGAACAAATTTCTACAAAGTAGTCTTTTATGTTTATTATATATATATATTTTTACTTCTCAAATTCTGATTTTGAGCCAAATTTTATTTAGAGCAGAGAATTTACATGATTATGAGAATTTACATGATTTTGACAATTTGAGAAACTAACAACAATTACATTAATGTTACATGACAATATAAGACTATTCCCTGAACACATGTAGATTGTATTAAATTGAGCTGTTACTATTCTCTCTGGTTTATCTTGAGATAAAAATTAAGGTGAGAATTAAATATGACTCTTTTTCTTAACTCATTAATTTTTTTTAATGTTATAGAAGATTATTTTTGGCTATACTTAAGTAATCACAGTGTTCTTAGGCTGATGGTACTTGTGGACATCGTTAGAAAATTATAAATATGTAATTTTTTCAACACATTATGACTTTAAGTTTTTGAAAGTTTCACATAGACATACTTTGAGAACAGTTTGCAGGTGTCAAGGATAGAATTGTCAAAGTTAACAACCTGAAAGTATTTAAAATGCTATCAGAGTAAGTTGAATCAGTTGTAAAAAGTCAACTTGATATATGTTCTCTTATGATAGGTTTTCTCCATATAAATTTATTTTACCAGTTGAAACCAAATGGATAACTAAGTAAAGATTGTTTTATTACATTTCTTTTATATTTATTTATTTATTTATTTATTTATTTTTAATTGTTTTCTGACAGAGAGAGAGAGAGAGAGAGAGAGAGAGAGAGAGAGAGAGAAAGATACAGAGACAGAGAGAGAACTGAACTGAGGGAGCTCCCAGTTCAGCACATGGTTCCGCATGGGCCGGGCCAGGGCCGGGATTCGATCCTTGGTCCCCGGCAATGCAAAGTGAGCACTTAACCCACTGAGCCATCCCGGCTTCCCCAAATATATGTATATTTTTTTATTTATTTTGACAGAGAGAGAGAGAGAGAGAGAGAGAGAGAGATACAGAGACAGAGACAGAGAGAGAACTGAACTGGGGGAGCTCCCAGTTCAGCATATGGTTCCGCACGGGCCGGGGCCAGGATTTGATCCTCGGTCCCCGGTGCTGCAAAGTGAGCGCTTAACCCACTGAGCCATCCCGGCTTCCCCTTATTACATTTCTTAAGTTAGCATTTCAATTTTATTTTATTAGTTACACATTTTTTGAAAGACTATAATAATTTTGATCTGTGTTGTTATGGGGCAGTTCATGTATCATTAAGGATAAACATATACACATTTTCATATGTTTTTGAGATATTTAGTTAAGAATGTGAAACTCAACAGAACAACAGTAATTGTAGCTTTTTATTTGATGTGTATTTTATATAGGATACAATTGCTGTATCTGGCCCTGTTCAGATATGAGTTATTTCTGAGTAGATAAAGTCAACTTCTTGCTACACCATAGGCTTTTTATAATCATGTTTACAGTATGTTCAGGAACAACTAAGATTACCTATCTAAATACTTCAATTTAGAAATATTTTGGAAAAAATAGTCTGTGCTGATTCTTATATATTCTCATCAGTTGAGATACATTCTTATTCAGATAAAGTAGAGGATTAAGTGTCCAAGGCATCTCTGAATGATATTTCTACCTTCTTATACTAGTTCTCAGCAAGCCTATTTCCCCACATGATCACTTACAATAATGCATACACCCTCACACATGTACACACATATACTGTCTAACTTGTGGATTTACCCTTCTCACTGACTTACAAAATGTTACAAACTATTATGATATTTGAATAAAGAGTGATAATGTTACCAGTATACAAAATACACTGCAGAGACAAATCTTAGTATATACTGATTTTTATTATTTATATTAATGTCTGTGAGAAAGTGGTAGGTTTTATTTTTCCCTTTGTAGAACAGATTATTTTTCTCTCTGTAGAAAAGATTCCTCTCTATAGAAAAGGTTTATTCTTTGACACTAATATTACATTTCATAAGGTTACATTTTTCTAGTGATGAATTATGATTCAGCATTAAAACCTTTTTATTCAATTTAAATTACTTTATATTGAATATATGTCAATTGAGTTAATATAAAATTTCCCTTTTTTAACTATCATAAGTGTCTTTTAGGTATTTAGCATACAATGCACAATGCACACTAAAAAATTAACACTGTAGAATTTTCCAATAAGTGAACAAAGTACACTTTCTCTTTTAAAATAAAGTACTTAATTAAATTGCAAGTTGGAATGAACTGTCACTTGTATTATCTATTCAATTAAATGTCAATAGTTCTTCTAAAACATAATGGCAAATTGATACTGATTTTCATTATTGCTGCTTCCTTAGCATAAACACTAAAGTAAATTGACTTTTTTCTGTAATAACGTTTTATTTTAAGCCAAAAGTTTGCAAACTCAACATAAGTCATCAGTGAAATAAAAAACTGTATGAAGTATTAAGTGAATTACAGTATTCTAATCGCTTCTATTATGCTATGTCCACTATATAATAATTATACCATTTAAATAGTGTACAGATAAATTAAAATGTAAATAATAAGTCAAAATAAGAAAAACACTATCCTTTTTCTTCTATTATAAATCAAACTTAAGTGCATAGATGCTTCGAGGATTACAACGGATGGTTAAGAAATTTGCAGAACGATGTGAAAGAGGACAAAAATAATTTTATTATTTTTCCATTTCAATATTTCACACTTACCTGTAAAACACTTCTTATATCTTTCAATATGTTTATTTATACTGTCAAAAATGTTTTGTTCTTGCCCTCAAATTACAGCTTTAACCTCTTTGTCATCTGTAAATTTCTCCCCTCAAAGATGTATTTTCATATTTCAGAACAAATAATAATCAGACAGAGCCAGGTCTGGACTGTAGTGAAGATAGTTTAAAGTTTGGAAGCCACAGTCATGATAAGCAGCCAATGCAACATTGCTCTTGTGCACTGTTGCATTGTCATGCAAACACAGCAATACTTTAGTCTATTTTCTTCTTTTGTTCTTCAGAGATTGTTTTAACTATTTCAGCAGACTAGAATTGTACTTTTCAGTTACTGTGACATTCTTTTTTTTTTTTGACAGAGAGAGAGACAGAGACAGAGACAGAGACAGAGAGAGAACTGAACTGGGGGCGCTCCCTAGTTCAGCACATGGGTCCGTATGGGCCGGGGCTGGGATTCGATCCTTGGTCCCCGGCGCTGCAAAGTGAGCGCTTAACCCACTGAGCCATCCTGGCTTTCCCTACTGTGACATTCTTATCTTTGCAATCAATCATCAGAATAGCCTCTGTATCCCAAATAAAGTATCCATAGTTTCTTCAGCTGACTGAACTTCTTAGGGGGTGGTGTGCTCTTTTCATGCCACTCCAGTGAGAATTCAGTTTATTACTTCATCTTTATTGTCTCTAGAGAGGTGCATAAATAGTCATTAACCATCGACTGTTATTTTTGAAGCATTGTGAGTATTTTTGGTATCCATCTTGAACTGTCTTTTAACATTCTTAGATGCTAAAAGAGAATATTCATAGTGGTTGTAGGTGATACTATAACCATTTTTGAAAGTTGCTTTTTAATCAACCTGGCATGTTCCACTACAAGTTTTCAACTTTTTGGACAATGTCTGAAGAAGTGACCTCAACAAGGTATCCCTGACAAAGATCATCTTCAATCAACTATCTGCCTTGCTTAAAAAGGGTATGCCACTTGAAAATTACGAATTTCCCAGGACAACAGTCCCTGCCAACCACTAACGTATTTTTGAAAATGGTTTGAGTAGTTTTTACTTGTTTTGTGAGAAGAACTTAATGACAGCATGACATTCAGTTTTATCCGTACTTAAGGTTTTCCTTACTTTGACTGGCTTCTTCAGTGACATCTGAAAGAACATGAATGCAAGTAGGTTAAAATTTGGTGCATTATTAATAGTGAGTCACACACTCAAACTGTGCACTAGGACTCCCATGTCTCTGATAAACCCCTGCCCAATTTTGTAAATTTCTTGACCACCCTTCATACCATGAAGAAATAACTCAATTGTTTATTTATCTTTGCATTTTAAGGTAGTGACACAGTTCCTTGGACATAATTCAATCACAAATATTTATTATAAACAACATAAATAAGTTTTTTTTAATATAACAACATTTAGTGTGGTTTTTAAAACAATTCATTTAGTTACTCAAAAAAATTATCTTTAAGAACATTAAATCTATATCTTCTTTAATTGAATGATAGGTTATTAAATGTATGGCTCCATGATTTACCATTGATTTATAAAGAGGCCCAAGGCAAGTCCATAACTTTTGCCTTAAAGCTCAGACAGAGCCAAACTAGACAAAGTCAAAATTCTTAACAGGACATTTGTATAATAACAAAAACACTAAACATGATTTACATAGTGAATAAATTGAAATTAACTTAATCTCATAATTATGGCCTACAGTAGCTGAAAAGGTGGAGTGATTAATTAATTAAAAAATTTTTATTGAATAATTATGAGTATTCGTGGAGACCAGAATAAACTTTTAATAGGTTCTTTACTTTGCCCACTGAATTTCTAATCAGGCCATCAAAGTTAAAAATTTTTCAACAGCTGATTTTTCCTGTCACTCCCTTTCTATTGTCCCCACCTCTATTGTCTACACAAGGCTGCATGGGGTCAGAAATTCTAGCCAATTATTTGATCTGGCATTTTTGGCTGAGGTGGGAGAGAAGCAACACGTTTTCTATTGCGGATGTCAAGGAGGAAAACTGAAATGAGAATTTGCATTTTACAAGTCTTGTACTCTAGCATGATTCATTGGTCCTTCAGAGTGAAACATACTCAGGTCAAACCACCCTTTTCTTCTTAATAATAACTTTTTTCTGATAACATTATTTGGTGTTTTTGAGTCAACAAAGTTTTTTAGTTTCTTTATTTTCCAAAGACTTGCCTCCTACAAATGGTGTAGAAAGAATGAGAACAGTGAAGTGAGCTTGAATTAGAGTTAAATGAAGAAAATTCCTTATTGCCCCACTTATTCTATAATTTTAAATAGTTTTCAGGTGAAATGAATTTAAATAATTTATGTTGGCATATCTTTTTGGTTGATAAGGTAATGACATAAAAATTACTAACCTCAAAAAAGTGATTTTAGCATAGAATTTTAATTTTAAAAGCTTGTCTAATGTTTTAAATTCTGAATGTAAATTTTTCTCTGCAAAGTAGAAATGGGAATTATAAAATTAAAATATGGATCTACTACCCTTATTTGCTCACATAATTAATTCTGTGGACCCCATGATGCTATTAAAATACGCATACAGCCACTGTTTTTCCAGTCCATATCAACACTGATACTAAAATCAGATAGTTATAATAGAAAAAAAGTTAGAGATTTTTAAGTTGATGGTTAGTAATCACCTTATAATTTGCTTTTGAGCAAATTAGAGAAATTTTATAGCATTGAAATGATATACAATTATAGATAAAAGGTGATATCTGTAATACAAAAAACTAAAAATCAATTAATGACATGAAAGCCACTGGGATAAAATGTTGCTTGCTAATTGAGAAATTATGGATTGCCTTCTTAGGTTTAGACATAGAAACAGCAGTATATCCAAACCAGAAAGAGGAAACAAACAACAAAAAATACCTCTTATCTCTGTATTCCTATAAGAAGTGCGAAACTTGGTAGTTCCTTTTTTATTACACAGAAGCATTCTTTAAACCTGGTCAAACTTTTTTTTTCTCATTTGGCTTTTCACTATCTATACCAGTTTTGGAGAGAAATTACAAGGAACAACCTGGTCTAAGTTATAAAGTAATGTGTGGAATTCCTTGTACAATTTCTTTAGAATGGTTTTTCGTGTATTTTGTTCTTTATGTTAATTGTTAAATTTATTGGGATGACATTGGTTGGTAAAAATTCCATAAGTTCCAGGTGTACAACTCTATCATACTTTGTCTATGTATTACAATAAGTGCTCACAATGGTTTCTAGATTATGATTTAAGGGAGAAGAAAGGGAAGCAGAAAGAGAGAATTCTTAGGATTAAACTTTCTTTCACTGCTTCTAGCAAACAAATGTGCCACAAGATATCAGGACAGCCATTTCCTCAGATGTTTGGGACCTTGCCTATGGAGACCATCCACTGAGCTTTTGAAGCCAGTACCCCTTCCTAAGAGATATAAATTTTAGATTCTGACAAGCCTAACTTAACCTCTTCTATTTGTGTAGCCCTGAAGGTGTTAACTACTTCTTGCAATTTGCTGTCTCTATATTATTTTATTGTTTCTATTAATCATTTTTACTTCTTCAGTAAGTATATAACAATTTGTTACATTAAATTTTCACACTGAGAGACTTCTGAGAAGGTGGTCTTCTCTTCTTTGACTCAGTCTCCTTGGTCTCTGTGTGCCTCCTCTTTGGGAGAATATGGTGGGTGATGGTATTCTATTCCTTTCAGTTTCCACTGCAGTCAGAAGCTGCCACACCTGTGCTTCACTGTTTTCCTAAATCCCTTTCCCAGCTTCAGCAGAAAGGGTGGGAGTGGGATTTGTTGGAAAATGCACAGGTCTGTTAATGATAAAGAGCAATAGCAGCTGACTGCATACAGGCACTGGACAAAGTTGTGCGAGAAGTGGCCAGGTTCTGTGTCTGATGCCACACAGTTCTCTGGCTGGAGTATTCCCCTAGTCCAGAGCCACTGCGTTCTTCAGCCATCAGTCCGTTCCAGCTGCCTATGCTCTTTGGCCACCCATTCCTTGCTTCTGCCACCCACCCTACATTCCATCAGCCAGCCCACGCTCCAGCCACCTACCCCACACTCCAGCAGTTGGTGCCATGTTCTGACCTTCCACTCCATGCCATGGACACTCCCTAGGCTATAGCCACCGGTGCCTCACTTCTGACATCTACCCCATACCCTGGGTACCTGTGCAGCTTCTTTTGTCAGTTCTTGGCCTCCAACCTACCCAGAATCATTCTGCTTCTGGGCCAGTGCTCCCAGGCCCCTACATCAGTCTCTCCTCTTCTGATCTCTGGGTTATGCTCCATGGTATATTTCCTCACTGCTCCCTTTCCTTCTTTCTGACTCACTTCCCTTTCTCTGGCCTTTAGATATTTTCTTGCAATAAGTGGGTCTTTCAGCTCAGGCTGTGTGTTGCTAGGGATTCCCTTGTTGGATTTTAGTTGTTCAATTTGTTCTTTCCAGAAGTTTCAAAAGCTTCTCTCATGCCCCCATTTTGATGGCCTGCTAAATTCTGTTTAAAAAGCTTGTATGGTTACTACGCTCCTTTTCAACTGACACAGAACATTTAAGAAGGATTCCTCTAAACAATAGAAATATAGTAAGACAAGATTTACCTGAAGTGATTTTTTTTTAGTGAGATTTAAAGTACCTCTAACCCAAATCAATCTGCTGATCTCAAAACCCATTGCAACACTGCATACTGTTATCTCCATTTAAAAGTTCTATAATTATCTCAAACAGGTCACATTAAAAATAAAATTAATTTTACCTTAGACTTTGCCCATTAATCTAACTCGTTCCTCAGACTTTCCTATGCAAATGAGTGGCATCATTATTGATTTACTTATTCATATTAAACAATTGGAGATTATTATTTACTACTTCTTTGATCTATATCTACAATCTATCACTAAGTATATGATTTCTATCATTAAATATATCTAAAACTTGTTCACTTTTTTTCATCATCAATTACTACTTCCATTACATTGCTTGCCCAGGAGTTTTCTTATACTTACTCACTATAAGTTTATTATATGTAATTATTCTCCACTTTAAATTTGGCAGACATTTAATGTAGAAATCTTACCATATAATACACATTTATTTAAATTTTACTTTTTATCACATAGATTTAATCAGCAACAGCCCTGAAATAAAAATTGTCATATAGAGGATGTTTTCTTATTTATTTTTATTTTGTCTTTACTACTTTTTTTTGTTGTTTTTTTTTTAAGAATTTTATTGATTTTTGACAGAGAGAAACAGAGACAGAGAGAAGGGGGAGGGCAGTCTCCATAGTTCACATTAGTTTTTCATATAGTTTTACTCCACAGGTGGGTGCGGGGCTGTGCAGGGCAGGAACTGGGCTGGGAGCCTCCAACATAGGCCCCGGCAAGAACTGAACTGGGGGCACACCCCAGCTCAGCACATGGGTCTGCATGGGTCGGGGCTGGGTTTCGATCCTTGGTCCCCGGGCCTTCAAAGTGAGCACTTAATCCGCTGAGCCATCCCAGCTTCCCCTTCACTACTTTTTATTGTTAAATTTATTGGGGTAACATTGGTTGGTAACAATTACATACTTTCCAGGTGTGCAATTCTATGTTACATTGTTTGTGCATTGCATTATATGCTCACCACACAGAATCAGCTCTCTTTCCATCACCATGTATTTGATGCCCACTCCCTACTCCCCTCTCCCCGACTCTCCTACCCACCTTCCCCCTTTACCCGCAGGTAACCACTAAACTATTGACTCTGTCCATGAGTTCTGTTTCTTTGTAACTTTCAGTTTTATATTCCAACTATTAGTGAGGTTGTGTGCTTCTTGATCCTTTCAGTCTCTTATTTCACTTAATAAGATGGTTTCAAAGTCCATTCATGTTGTCACAAATGGCTGTATTTCATCTTCTCTTATCACTGAGTAGTATTGCATTGTGTAATTTTACCACACCTTCTTTATCCAGTCATCTATCAAAGGGCACTTTGGTTGTTTCCACAACTTAGCCACCATGAGCAGTGCTGCAATGAACACTGGAGTACATATATCTTTGCAGAGTAACTTTTTCAGGTTTTTGGGGTAGATACCCAGAAGAGAGGTTGCTGGACATATGGCAATTCTATTCCTAGTTTTTTGAGGAATCTCCATACTATCTTCTATGGTGGTTGTACCAATTTACATTCCCACCAGTAGTGTATGAGGGTTCCTTTTTCTCCGCTGCCTCTCAAGTACTTGTTATTCCTTGTATGTTGACTAGAGCCATTCTAATAGGTGTGAGGTGATATCACATTGTGGTTTTAATTTGCATTTCTTTAATTGCTAGTGATGTTGAGCATTTTTTCATGATATCTGTTGGCTGTTTGTATGTTTTCAGGTAGAAGTATCTGTTTAGGTCTTCTGCCCATTTTTTAATTGGATTGTTAGTTTTCTTGTTGAGTTGTATGAATTCTTTATATATTTTTTATATTAGCCACTTATTCGAGCATTACTTGCAAATATTTTCTCTCATTCAGTTAGCTTCCTTTTTATTTTGTTGATAGCTTCCTTTGCTGTGCAGCTTTTTAGTTTGATATATTTTCATTCAGTTGTTATTGCTTTTACTTCCCTTACCTTTGGGGTCAAGTTTATAAAGTGCTCTCTGAGCCCAACATCTATAAGATTAATACTGATGCTTTCCTCTATGCACTCTATCGTTTCTAGTCTTATATGGAGTTATTTAATCCACTTTGAATTAAATTTGTTATTGGTGGTAGTTCACAGTCCAGATTCATTCTTTTGCATGTGGTTTTCCAATTTTCCCAGCACCATTTACTGAAGAGGCTTTCTTTTCTCAATTGTATATTTTTTTGCTCCTTCGTCAAAGACTATTTATCTATATATTTGTGTGTTTATATTAGTTTTCAATTTTGTTCCATTTCTCTGTATGTCTATTTGTTTTTTGCCAATAGCAAAAAGCTGTTTTGATTATTG